>BMAO01012652.1:0-102540 GCA_019973975.1 Trichonephila clavata | reverse complement strand
AAACATTCTATTTGATTTATAATTGTTATATTAAAAACAATACAAATTTCTAACCATTTGTTAAGTGGAATAATTATATAAAAATAAAATTATTGGTAAGTTTAATGAAATTCATATGAAATTTAAAGATTTTAATACAATTTGGTATGTTCAAATTAATCAATTTATTTTTCATTCAAAGAAATCTATTTTTAATAAAGTTTAGTTTTTTTAATGCTTATAAAATCAGTCGTTTCCATTTCTACTTTCTTTTATACATTAAAAGACTGCAGTTCGTGATAGATTTCCGCAGTACAGACCTATTTATAAGAATCTACATTCTAAGGGAAAATTCTACATAGTATTTAGTTTTCACGTCTATTTTTACTTCGTATAAGGTATTTCTATAGCTTTTATCTTTTTAATGGTCGCAGTTTAAAAGATTAGTCATGGGTTCGAATCCTGATTTTACCAAGAATTCCCTTTGTGAAATTCTGCAAGTGCGACTTAATATAAGAAACGGGATCTCAAATTTCTCGAATGATGTTGTGTGGTAGTTAATAAAATACAAATTAAACATCCTAGCTGAGATGTGATTGCATATAAATTTGAAGTCTGCAGCCAAAAGAACCCATGTTCTTAAATTTCAATGTTAAATTAATTTATAAAATTAGTTGTCCATTTTTGTTGTTTTTTAATTAATAACACTATTTGATTACTATTATTTAAAATTTAATTTTTAGGTTTAAGAAATGTTGAATATTTTTTAGCGATACAATGAATATGGGACAACTTTCTTCCAAAAGTCATTCAATAGCTAATCCATCTAACATGTATATTTTTCATCTTTCGTGCGAACGCTTCAATTAAATTCAAATTCAATTATATACTGAAAAGCTTTAACTTTATTTAAGCACATTTGCTACTTCAAATGTTTTAATATCAGAGCATATTTTAATATTAAACTTTGTCAAACTATATAAAAATAATGCAAACATTTTATATTCCTAATTTTTCAATACTTTGATTTTATAGCATTATAAAATTTTTGAAAAATATGTAAGTGATTAGGTAATTAGCTTTTATGTGTGTTTTTTAATTGGCTAAATTGGGCAAATTATATGCACTGATCATTACTTGAACTTTATTTTAGATTAGTGTTTTCAAAAATTGACTTTTTTTTTACCTTTCAAAATTATTTTATTTTCTCATAAGGATAAGAGTATTAGAAATTTAAATAAGTAAATTTGAATTTTTTTTTGTTTTTTTTTTGGCTGTTTGTGAAATTTAAAATGTTGTGGCTTTTTCTAAGTAACACATAGTTTATAAAAAAGGAATACAAGCTTCGTAAATTTTTTTAGTTGGTATGAAAATTAAAGCATTTCGTTTCAATTGTAATAAATATAGATTTCATTTGTTGTTAACAGAGGACTTTTTTTTAACAAGTGAAACAAATTCAGTTGATCAGTTCAAATACTAGCCGTTATACCCCCGCGGCTAGTATTTTTATATAATTAATCACTGAACAAAACTCATAATATTTCATATTTCGTACTTGTTGAAGATATTTAATTAAAACTTTAGATCGCTTACAATAAAATGACTGGTAAAAAAAAAAGTTTTCTAAACTGATGATTTTCAGACAAGAAGTGAACTATAGTAGCGAAGCAACAAAAATAAAAGAAAAATAAATTCTCAGTATAACTTGAAGGATAGTTTTCAAGTATTTGAACCACTCCCCAATTCTTAACAAAAGGGGAGACACTCCCCTTTTTTTCAATCTTTTGGACCATGCCGCAAAAACAGTACTAGATTTGTTGACCTCAAAACGGTATCTTTCTAAACATGAAAGATCAGAAGAATTATTATGTTCAGTTTTGTACAAAAAAAATAAAAGGGATGTTCATATTTGCAAATATTTCTAATCGCAATATTTTTGTTCGTTCCCAATTATGAACGGAAAATTAAAAGCTCACACACACACATTTTCATTGAAAAGAATTTTTGCATCTTATATGTTGTTTAGGGGGGAAAATCATTTAATTATTTTACACACATGTATATAGAAGTGTTTTACTAAATGAAGCAAGAGCTTTAATAAATTTCCCTTAACTGGATACAATAAAAAAAAAGATCATGTAGGATTTTAAGGAATAAAGAAATTTGAAAAAGGCACTAGCAAACCTCTAAAATCCTTTGTTCTAAATTGCCTTAGTTTGTTCTATAAATAAATGTTAAAATTTTGATATGTTAATTCAAGATAAATATATTTATATCGATGATTGATCAATTTCCTGTTAAGTCAAGTAATACAAATAAAATATCCATTTTATCCCTCTTTCAGGAATCCTGTCTAAGAGTCATGATGTTTCAGTAGTTAAGAAATCTAAATTAATTATACGTGAATAATTCAGGATTTATTTTCCACACATTTATCTGGAGCAGAAATGAATTTTCTTGAACTATATTCACTAACTTACGCACTATCAACAATTTTTTGTAAATCTTTATTTTTTCGAAAAACTATTAATAAAAAAAAAGAGAAAAGCAATGAGAAATATGAAACAAAATACCATACTGCAAGTATATATTCTCTTCCAAATTATATCTCTTAACTATTATATCGAAAAAATTTGTATGAGTTAATCTTTGTGTATAATAAATTAGCTGTGAATAAATTTAATGGAGGAAAATTCAAAGTATTGATTTTGTAAGAAACAAAAATTTTAACTAAAGTTGTTTATTTCTAAAAATATGAGAGATTATCTCCTTTAATAATTAAGATAATGATAAAGATAAAACAAATAATACATTTAGAATAGTAAAAGATATAAAATTTCTAGATTAGATCCAGTCTTACTATATGTTGACTAGAAATTCTTACTGATTATACTAAAATATGAGCTGGCAACCCCCTTTCCTAACTGCCACACCACATCATCGGGAAGACATTGAGCCTCTACGGATTCAATGTACATCGGCCTGCTCTGCATGGTGGGTCCCTTGTGGCACCAGGACTCGAACCCGAGACATTCCAGCCTCGAGTTCGTGACCATAACTACAAGGTTACCGCAATCACTATAAGGAATTAACCAAAAGTATTTAAATTTTTAAAAATCAAAATTTAAAACATACGTAAAAAACTCAGACGATGTAGAATTTCCAAACATTTAATTAAACATAGTATTTTGTATGTAGAAGCATAAAATAAACAGTAAAATAAATAAATAAAACTGAAGCATTAAAAAAACTTTATACAAAGTTTGTTAATATATATTTGTAATAATTATGTTTCGCATAAAAAAAGTGTTTGATGACTTAATAAACGAGTTTTAAATATTTTTTTATCAAGATACTCGAATGGATAATTTCATCAAGAAACTCTGCAAAATAAAACATAGGATTTAGCAAAAAAAAAAAAAAAAAAAAAGGTCAAATTTAAAGATGAACACAAAGAATTTTTTTTCTTTGAATACGCAAAGAAATTTAGGAGTCTTCAAATAATATAAATTTGATTATTATAAGTTTAGAAAGAAAATGTCCTCTTATAAATTTAAAGTATCACTTCTAAATTTCTTTAAATAATTAAACATTATGTCCTCGTAGAATTTAGATATTTAATGCACAGAGCCAATTCTTGAATTACATTTACACGATTAATTGCTTTCAAGTGCTAAAAAATAGTTCAGCTGATCGAATCAATTAGATGGTAAAGAATGCAATGATTGTTAATTAAACGAATACGAAAAAATTAAAAGTTAATTTATTGTTTTCGTGGCATATAAAAAATATTCAACAAAAAAATTTCTGTTTTTTGTGACCTGTGAATTTTTTTTCGCAAAAGATATGTTTCTATATAGTTGACTGAATAATATTAAACATTTGAATTTGTGTGTAATAATCTACAAGATAATGTTTTATATTAATGATTTCTGTACAACATACTCTATATTTTACAGAATTTTAATGTTGAAGGTAAAAGTTACACAGTATTATGTCAAAAAAAAACAAAAAAAAAAAACAGAATTTTATATGAGAAATAAAAAATCCAGTTAATTTTTATTTTCTTACAAATGATTAATAGTTAAGTATATTAATTTCATAAATTTTTCTCATTTTTGCATCCTATCTACAAAATTCAATGATACTTTAGTACGTAGATGTTACATATGACACAATCGAATATGGTATGCTATAAATCATACCATGTATGATAATCTAAAATAAAAAGTTTACCAATAAGTTCAGTGCTTCTCAAATTTTAAATATTGACGACCCAATTTTCAATCATAATTTTCATCGCCCCCCCCCATACAATAACATTGTATTGAAAGCAATAATAATGTACTTTGACGCTGAAATTACAATACGACTATAATTATAAATAACACAAATTATCAAGATATATTAAATTTTGTATATAGCAAGCTCAAGGAAGTCGGTAGTAATTATTAAACTTGTTCTTAATTTAATATAGATAAATTTATTATTAAATGTATTGTACTGTACAATTTATAAGTATATTATAACAGTGTACATGGATATTTGATTCATTTTTATATCAGAATTTTTTTTCCTTTGCTTTCTTTCAATAAATTAATATATAGATACATTCTTAATTAATCTTTTATTTCCGACATGCTCGCACCCTCCTTGTAGGGTTATCCCACCCCACTGGAGAGGCGCGCCCCACAGTTTGAAAAGCACTGAATTAATTTATATTTTTTGATACTTTTTTTTACTGATTTTGTTTTAAGTTCTGAAATTAAGAAAATGCTATTAATCATATTTTTATTGGCTATGATCTTTAAACAAATCAAAAAATTAATGCTATCATTTTTTAAAAATTGACTATGACCTCTGAAAAAATCTAAGTCGTGTTGATTAAAACATTCATTCTTGTTTTGCAAGGAGAAAAGTGTTTAACCAGAACATATTCTTTTTTTCAACATTCATTTTAAAATTTTGCAATTGGCATAATATATTCAACCTTCAGACATAATATGATATTTTTAAAATCATTTTCCAAGTTTTTGAGATTACATGTTTTTAAATGTTTATCAACTTTTATTAGAAAACAGTGGATTAAGAGCACATAAATTTTGTTATTTCATCATTGTCTCAATTCTATTTTAATTTTTACGTGGATATTTAAACTATGTCAATTATAACTTTTGCTATAATTGTAGTTTCATATGGTTCAAATATTGAAATATAAATTGTACAAAATGGAAATCACTCATTTTCAATGAAAAGAATTTTTACATCTTATGTCCTGTTTAGAAAAAAAAAATCATTTAATTATTTTACACATATGTATGTAAAGTTGTAAAAGTAATTAAAAGGAATAATATCAAGGAGGACTCAAAAAGACATTAGTTAATTCTAGAGTTTTTATTTTGATTAGTTTCATAAAAAAATACTAAATTTTGAAATCTTAATCTAAGATTAATATGTTTGTATCCCTAATGAACTCTTGATTGATGAATTTCCTGTTCATTCAAAGTGGTGCAGCAAAGATATCAATTTACAGTCACCCCTTTCCAGCAATCCTAGAAACCGTGATGTTTTGGTAGTTGAAAATTCTAGCTTTATTATACGTGGATAATCCGAGATTTATTTTCAACACATTTATTATCTTGAGTGAATAAATATTAGCATTACGCTATTCAGCTACTCGAGGGTTTTTGGACCTCGTAATTTTGAACCACGGTCAAGTGACGAGGACAACACCTGAGCTGGCAACCCCTCTCCTAACTTCTACACCACACCAACGAGAGAACGTTTAAGCATCGATAGATTTTTTATGCATTGCCCCCTTACAATGCGGGTCTTCAGTGGTATTGGGCTCGAACTCATGACACACCGACCACGAGTCCGTTAACTTGACCACTAGGTTACCACGGCCACTTTTATTATCAGGAGCAGAAATGAATTTTCTTATACTATTCAGGAACTCATGCAATATCAACAGCTTTTTGTAAATCGCTATTTTTTCGAAAATCTGTAGTTAAAAAAAAGAGAAATATAATGAAAATTATGAAATGTGTAAGATATTGTACTATATATAAGTATATATTCCCTTCCAAACTATAATAAAACCCTTATAACTATTATATCTAAAAAAACCCAATATAAAATAATGTATGATTTAAAAAAATAAATCATCTCTGAATATATATAAAGGAAGAAAATTTTTTCAGAAAAGCATTCGATTATTTCGAAAAATCTGAGTGATTATCTCTTTAAAAATTAAGGTAATGATGAGATAAAACAAATAATAGATATTTAGGATAGTAAGATATTTGAGATTTTTGGATTAGTTTGACTAGACAATCTGCACTGATTGTACTAAAATGTGTGTTTTTTCATAATTATAAATAATTATTTTCCTTTGTTCTGGTAAAAAATTAAAACTATGTTTCATTTGATACTTATGTCTCGTATTTATAAAAATAATGAAATTTATAGCTTCGAATTTAAATAATAACTCTTTGCTTTGAAAAGAAAAAACTTGAAATTTAACTTAGTTGTCATGTACATAAAGTTTTTTTTTAATCTCATTTTGAGATAAAAAAGTTTAAAATGTGAATTCGAGAAATCGTTTAACCTACCCTTTAAATTATACTGGTAATATTTTCAGAAAACATCAACACTGAAATGAAAGCCGGAATGTCAGGAATACAATGTATTACTACGCCGAGTTTTGTCTGAGGAGAATCGTATCGCATATGGTTACTACAAACCGGTTCCTCTCAAGGATACGCCTTGGCGATCGATCTTCGGCTAGAAAAGAGAATTTGGCGGTAGAAAATCCAGCCCACGTTAATGAAGATTTCCCACAAAAACAGATCAATAATCAAAATTGCACAATGTAGACTAAATCTTTTGTGGATCACAGGGCATGAATTCTTAGCTAGCTAAGATGGCGCGTTCAAGGTCTCATAGTGAAAGCATTTTCGTAAAACACATAAATTCTATTCGTTACACAAATAATAAAACGTGAATATGAATCGATTTCCTTAATATTTTAAAACATATATTTGCAAAGAATTATAATACCGGCGATTAAATGTACACAAAGAAATACATATTATGCTTCAAAATATGAATCACTTCAAAAACTCACCACAATTTTATTTTAACAACATGAAGATGGCTTTAATAATCTTCTGCATCTATTTTCTTTGGATGAAAAAAAAATGTAAAACGGTATCTTCCGTGATGACGTGGCCGATCTTCCGAAGACTTGTCTGCTGGAATTTTTTTTCCCGTAGAAGTGTTAGTATGTTAAGAGAGGCCAAACCGTCGCGCGCTTTTTATTTTTCAGTCACCTTTTTAATTTGAGCGTTGAGCCAACAAAAATTCTTTTTTTTTTCAAAGAAGAAGGTTAGGAGTTTAAGTTAATAGTCTGATTAACTTTCGATTCTGATCGATATTTAATGAAGATTTTAAATCTATCTCGACCGAGCCCCCAATTATTTCTGTGGGAATCTAACCGAAATCTTCCGAAAAAGTTAGATTCTTCAGATTGCGGGTTTTTTATTTGGCGGGGTGTCTAGGGGTTTTTACGGTGAATGGGTTAACTTTGAGAAATAGAATAGACAAAATAGTTTAAAGAAACTAAATAATTTATTACAAGTTATAGGAAAGTATTTACATGGGGAATATTTACAAAAAGGAAATTAAGACATGCAGGCATTTAAAAATATAGGAACATTTAAAGGCAGACATTAATATAGAAACATTAATTTAGGAAGGATAGATAATTTCTTTTAGGAGGACGTTAGAAATTAAATAAAACTTACTATGGGATGTGTAGGTGACTTACCGCCAGTTGTGGCGAAAGAGCGCAGACGCGCTGATACGATGCTTACTAGTCGATGGTTAGTGGGCCTCTGACGAAACCAAATCGAGTCAGCGTTTTAATAAGCACGCTAGATGGCATTGCTGTGGAATGTGGTTTTTGGCTAAAATTGCCGTCCTCTGCAAAGGGATAATCTAACCTTTTACAAAAAGAGAAAGTTCTATGGGATATCCTGCATACATGTGAGTGATGTCTGTCAAGTATTCAATTTTCTATGAGCAACATTTTTACTAGATGTAGATGAAACAACTTTGTTACAAAAGTGCGACGAAAATTCCACACACACAAAATAAGTATTTTGATATAATAGGCCCAAATTTTCAACTTCTTAATATTTACCACTTAGTTCTCCCTAAAGTAACCCAGGCATAGACTGTCCGCCAATTATTTTAGAAAATAAAGAGTAAATATGGAGTGCCAGAATGCGACCTAACAGAAGTATTTACAGCAACGTTATTATTCTGCATAAGTCTTGTCACTTCTGCAGCAGCTGAAAGATCATTTAGCAAATTAAAAATTATTTGAGAAACAGTGTGGGGTGAACTCAACTGCGACATTTATCGTATTATAACAATTGAAAACAAAGTCATATCCAATCAAGATTTAAGGCTACAGTGGACAGTTAAAATGTGGAAAATTGTCCAAAATATCGAAAAAACATTTTTTGCTGATTATAATATCTTATTAGCCTCTCTATCAAACGCAAAAAATTTTTTTTGGTTTTATGCGTTTTTTACTGAGTTATAGGGTAGTTTCGAATTAGTCATCCATGACCACGCCCCTTTGTTTACATTTTCTAATGTCATGCTATTGTAGCTGTCATGCACTTTGACAGGAAAAATTTTATTTACTGTAGACAAAGCCTCACTAATTTTTATTTTTAAATGTTAATTTATCAAGTTCAGGTTGGCAACACTTTGCTTTAACTGTATCTGAGACCTAAATTGACATTATTTGTTTACAATTTGTTCAAACTTCGGTTTGCATTTTTCTTTCAAGTTTACTCAAACCTTATATTTATTTTACCAAAACAAAAAGTTCTTTTCAGAACTAAAGCTCTTTTTAAATCGCATTTATTGTTTAAAATTATTAGTATGGATCTTATATCATCGAGATATAGAAAACCAAAAGGTCGCCCTACCAAAAGGAGGAAGTTGTTGTCTGAAAACAGCAAGAAGCGATGGCAGAAATCTCCTGAAACTGTTGATGAAAAAAACAGTTTTATATTACAGAGGGATCCATTATCTGACCCAAGTACATCTTCCCAACCTGAGGCAAGTTATATTTTTACCCACAAGGCTGTGTTTTCTGAACTATTGCAAAAAGTTCCTTGCAAATATTGTACAAACTGTGCCCTTGTTATAAAACAACACCAATCCATGGGATATTCTACAAAAATTGAACTTTTATGTGAATCATGCCATGAAAGCTATGGAAGTGTGTATTCAAGTTTCCAAGGGGAGTCTAAAAATTCACATGATATTAACAGCAAGCTGGTGAGTGCCTTCCTATCCATAGGCAGAGGGCATGCTGCTTTGGAAACTTTTTCATCTGTGCTCAACATGCCAACAATGGACAGAAAAACATTTGCCAAATGCATGCACAACTTATCGGTTAAAAACAAAGAAGTGAAGAAAAAAATGCTCGAAATGTCACGTCAAGGAGCTAGAGAAGCTCACATAAAAGTTGATTCTTCTCTAAAATATCAGGAAATCATTGACGTGAGTGTGTCATATGACGGTACATGGCAAAAGCGAGGACATACATCTAACCTAGGATTAGGAATAATCATCGATGTCCTTAGTGGACTTGTTCTTGACTTTGAAGTATTGTCGAAATACTGTCATAATTGCATAATTACTGGTCGAGATATGGGAGCCGATAGTGCGGAATTTCACATTTGGCAAAAAGGACATATGGATGAGTGTGACAAAAATTTCGATGGAACGTCTGGAGCCATGGAGATGCATGCTGCACTAATTATGTGGAGACTGTCAATAAGTGATTGCCAAATGAGATTCGTTTCCATGCTGAGTGATGGTGACTCGAAAACTTTTCAATTTTTGTCAGAAAATGAAGTATATGGTTCTGAGGTAAAAATCGAAAAGGAAGAGTGCTTGAATCATGTTGCGAAGAGGCTAGGTACATCGTTATGCAACAAAGTAAAAGAGTGGAAGGTGAAGAAGGTGACTCTTGGTGGGCGTAAGCAGGGAAGCCTTACGGATAAAAATATAACAAAGTTGCAAAATTACTACAGAAAAGCTATAAAAGATAATGTTCCTAATACCCAAAAAATGAAAACTGCTATATATGCCAACCTGATGCATTGCTCGTCAACTGACGAAAAGCCTACGCATGGTAAGTGTCCTGAAGGGGAATCATCATGGTGTTTTTATAAAAGAGCAATAGCCAAAGGTGAAACCCTAGGGTCACATAGTTCAATGAGAACTTGCTTGTCACAACAAGTAGTTGAAAAAATTATGCCTGTTTACCAACGTTTAGCTTCAGACACCATTCTTGAAAGATGCGTAGGAGGCAAGACGCAGAATTGTAATGAAAGTCTGCATAGCTGCATTTGGCGAAAATGCCCAAAAGAGGTATTCGTATCCAAAAGGAGGCTAGAAATAGCAGTTACGGATGCCGTCGAAAAGCACAATTTGGGCTACGTAAAATCACTTGAATCAAAAGAGGACTCAAACCTTAATGATAGTTTTTCTTTGACTATTGCTGAAAGACAGGATAAACGACGCATTTCTCAAAACATTTCTGTGAAAAGAGAGAAAAGGAAAAGAAATACTACTAATAAAGATGTAGCCTATAATGCCGGTGCTTTTTAATTTTTTTCAGATTTAGCGACAGTTTTCTTTTTATGTGTAATTGAATTTATTACTGTTTTGCATTTTTATAATTTAATTGTATTGAAATACTTTATTTTTACTCATTGTGATTAACGAAATATATAATTTATTATCTGGTTGATGAAATACATTATACTAATTTACTTTATAGATATTATTAGAAAGTTCTAGCTTATTTTTCAATTTTTATCACTATATATACCACGCATACTAATGTGACTGTTTCAATAAATATTGCAGAATCTTTTATTTATATATTCTGCACCTATCTTATGTTTATATGATATTAGTGTTTTTCAAATTTATACTTATATATCTTTAATTTTTTTTAAAAAATCAGTTATTTTCTTATAAAATCAAAATAGTTGTTTCTCACAAAAACAAAAATTTGCCTCGAAACTGTTTTGAATTTTTGTAATTTAATCCTATTGAAATACTTTATTTTTACTTATTGTGATTTATGAAATACATAATATATTATCCGGTTGAGATATAATAATAATGGAATACATTCTGCTAATTTACTTCTGATATTATTAGAAAGTTCTAGCTTACTTTTCAATTTTTATCACTATCTGTACCACATGTCGATGTGACTGTTACAATAAATATTGCACTTATATGTATATATTCTGCACTTATATTACATTTGTTATGATATTAGTGTTTTTATATTTCAAATTTATATTTATATCTTCATTTTTTTATAAAAAGCTAAGTTATTTTCCTCTAAAATAAAAAAAAGCTGTTTTTCTCAAAATCAAAAATTTGCCTCGGAACCAAAATTCAAAATGTTCCATGCGTTGCAATTTTTGTCCAATTATAACAAAACTTTCCAAAAGTATTCTTCTAATATGTAATTATAACTTCTTGGATGCATTGTAGCAATAGTGATAGGGTGAAAGAAGAAATTAAAGTTTTTTATGTATAAAGTCATTAAAATTCTTGAAAATTTCATATAAAAATTTGCGTTTACCCATACTTTGTAAATTATCATATAAAACATTACTTTACATGCATAAATTTCTAAAGAATTGCTTAAAGAAGTTAAATCAGTTAAAAATATGAAATTTTTTAAAAAATCAAAACGCATGGAACGTTTTGAAATTTTTGAAATTATTGTTAAATTTTTTTAAAAACATTTTAAATTTCTTAAAAACTACTCATTTTTTTCTCACCAAATTTTTTATATGGTTTTAGTTATAACTTAAATACTGGCAGTCAAAATTTGGAGCATGTGTGTAACAAATTTTAAAAAAAAATTTTTACTGTCCACTGTAGCCTTAACAGAAATTATCGATACTTGTGCGAAATTTAAAGCTAGGAAAAGCTTGCAAACCAAATTGTTAATTTATTGTAAGTCCGAAGTTCATGTAATAAACATTTTATTCTTTATCGACATCGTTTTATTTTCTAATACCTATGCTATTATTTGTAATCTTTTTCGTTGTTTAATTTTTTATTATTTATTACGTTACTTCTCGTTTTCCGGCCCCGGCAGTTCCTAAATTTTTCCCAGATGTTCTGGAAGAGGTCTGTCGTGGTGTTAAATCGAACCTGGGTGATCACTAAAGCTAAAACAAGAAAACATATTCACATACATGTAGGTAGTATTTGGCTTTGCATTCCTATGTCATGTAGAGCTCAATAAAGAACTGATGTTGAAATAGGTTTGAATTTTTAAAATATTCATATATTTTTACTTTTTTACTTGACAAAACTCAACAAAGACAGGGCCCTCATTTTTCTTTTGCACTTGGGGCTTTGGATACCTAGCTACGCCACTGGCCCATGGTTTACTTTTGCGTAAAGACGCAGGGCCTTAAGAAGTCTTTAGACATCCCTGTGTGACCTTTTACATTGTGTAGTTATTTTAAAATCTGAATTACTCAGCTTAAGTCAAAGAAAAAAAGATGATGGTATGCTTACCAAATACTTGTAAAAATATAAATAAGTAAGATGTTGAACCTCGTTTTGAATAGGAAAAACATGCACACAACCAATGGAGATAAATATGAGAGAGATGAGAAATAATTGATTATTGATGAGAAATAATTGAGAAAGCGTAACTTTTCACCACACCTTCCCTTCCACTCTTCAAATCAAGCTTCAACTAATCTCCCACAACCACTAAATTTGAAATATCACTAAATATTATCATACTGGACATCTCTAAGCACAGTTAAAGCTGAAATTTGGGACCCACAAAAGAGATGGGGATGGAGCAAGCACAAAAAGCGTTTTCTCAATTTTCTAGAATTAGAAATTTCACCACCAGCTGCAACAAACGCACAAGCAAAAAAGTACACAAATGTTCAGCAGGACTCAGATGCTCATGGCAAGTGAATTTCTATTAAAGTTCCTTGACTTTATTATTAATGATGCTTCATTATTTTTTTTAACCTATTGACTTCTGCAATCGTGATATAAGCACGAAATAGTGTAATAAATTAGTAAATATCAAATGCTTTCTTCATATGTGTTACACTCTTGTACGATAAGTACAGCCAAATGAGTTTCTGCATAAGCGTGTGGAATGGAATAAATAGAAAAAAAATTAAGTTTACTAAATATACTTGTATCAGCAGTGACGTAATGTATTCCCCGCATCAGGAGGGAGGCAGGGATCTAGGGGCCAAAACCTGACTGATGCCAAGTACGTACCCTTTACAATTCTTTGTAAGATATGGCTTGGGTCCCAAATCTGATTTTGCAGGGGAGGCTTCTCCGTCACGCCGCTGTGAATCAGTTTAATCTATTAAGCCCCTTTGATTCTACCCTCTCTAGAATATTTCCTTAACTGAAAGAATCCAACAGGATTAAAGTTCTGTAGAAAAAAATATTTCCATGGTGTGTTTGAGTATTATTAAAGTGATTTTTATTCTGTAACATAAACGGAGTTTAAATTTTGAAATCGATATGTTAGTAGATAAGCCGCAGATTTTATTTTATCGTATGTTACGTTACGTCATGATATTGTTACCAAGCATAGTCTCAGGAAATGATTCGGATTGGAGTTGCTTTCGTCTCTGTTGTCCATTATTAAAACAATCCAATTTCATGTATATTTACTTGTGACTTTAAAAGTCTGTCAGTTGTGAATTTTGTATATTTTTTCATAGAAATTAAGTAAAAGCTTTTTAATTCAAACTTAAACTTTAAATTTGGAAATTACGCAAGATTTTGCTGGATATTCAGAAAACACTCAAGTGCGATTTGTTCCATAAGATATCTCTTTAAATATGGCTGGAAAAAAGTAAGTGTACAATTTCATTTAAAACTAACTAAAAAGTTGGTTCGTGTTGTTTATTTTAGAATTTAGATGACTTTTTTTCATGAATTTTCACTTTTTTCTCTTTGTATTTTATTCACAGTGTTGACAACCGGCATTTAAAAAAACCCGTTTATAGGTTGCATTTATTTTAAACTTAATACATTTAATTGAATTAAATTCAGCTTAAATTATTATATGATCATTATTCTCCGTCTCTAATTATACCAATTGGTGCAATTTTGAATTGTCACTTCTCACTAAGCCTAACTTAGGTTTTGCTGAGTCAGAATTCAATAGGCTTAATTTCTATTTTCATTGTCTTTGCAATGAAATTTCGTTTTCATTGGATGTGTGTTTAGCATTGATGATGAAAAGTTTTTTTAAACTTTTTATTTGGAACGAATGAAATTTTTTTATCATGACGCTTGTAATTTAATAATTATGTAAAACCATATTTATCATTGTTTTTATTATTTTTTGCCAAAATATATTACGATATCGCTATTACACAAGATTGATTTTTGTAATTGAAATAAACACATTTTAATAATATCAATTTTATTGTTGAGTTGCACTGTCAATTTCGTTATTGTTAAGTGAACGCGTTACAGGAATATCCTTAAAGAATATTGACCCCATCTGCAAAACTGTTTATAGGTTAATTAAAAAAAAAAAAAAATGCGATACTCGTTAGAATTTTAGATGATTTTGAAAAATTACTTTCTTTAAATAGTGAAATGGAAACGAAACTTTTATCTGAAATTTATTTCTGTATATTCTACATTTATGAGAAATCTGATAAAGGTAAAAATTCAGCTTAGAAAAGTTTACAGAAAACTTCTAGGTGAACTTACGGTTTTTTACTGAAATTGGTAATATGTATGGCTATTTTAAAATATATTGCTTTACTTTCTATATATATTGATAGCCATCTGAGGTTAGCAATATATTAAAATTAAATATATTTTAGCTATATATGAATTGTAACCTTTTTTTAGTATAGTTATTAGATATTCATGAAAAAAGAATTTTTTTTATGGATTGAATTGACAAAGTTTCGTGATAAATTTTTTTGAAATTTTTGGTTATGGAGGGATCAGTTGATTAGTGACAACTTTTCAAAGTTGTCATCAACATGAACATAGACAATATTATGAAACAAAGCCTCAGGTTGCCAATTCAGATTGTACAACACATAGGAAATCAGAGTTGTTAACTTGGTGAGTTAATAGAGTTAGCGATTGTTGTGACAATAAGTATCGATAAATACGACTGAACAGAATTTGGCGTGTTTTCTGTGGCCATAAACACTGCTACTAACTTTAAAATTTTATATATTTCTGTGCAATTCCTATCCACTAGTCCAAAACATTAAAAACTACTTCCTCATTGAAACATCATAAATGAAATGAAAAATTTGGTATTACTGTAACCCATAGGTGACATTATATAAAATGAAGCACATGGTTGTCAAATCATTGCATATGACGCATAGGAAATAGAAGTTGCCAACTCGGCAAGTTATTAATAGAGTTGGCAATTGTTTTGATAAGATGCAAGTACTGAAATTTTTTTTACATAAATAATTGTACATTTAACGTAAAAATATGAAAAGGATAAAAAATTATTGACTATGCAAAATTATCCAAAATAAATAAAAGATCTGTTGAAAATTTAGGCATAAAACATTTTTTATTGATTTAGAATGCTATAAACATTTTTCAAATTCTCATTATTTCATAAATTAAGGTAATGTAAAAAAATATTCATACAAAAATAAGATTTTGAAAAATACAACTTAATAGCATTGGATTATAAATATTGGGGAAAGCCATACCCTTTCATTGAATTTTGATGCCAAATTTTCCAACTGAATTTTTTTTTTAAAATTCGATGTTGTTGCACGGCAATATGTGATTGTTTTGAAATATATCTTTTTATTTTTTTCATAAAAATGAAGATTAATGTAATGTAAAATTATTTCATCACAGTTGCCTTGATTATTGTTTATAAAAGAAAATGGCAAATTTCATTAAAATATGAATATTGATGTAATTTAATCATTCAAATAACAGTACTTGCATATTGAACTATCCTCTGTTCAAAAGACATTGAATGCTGCAATATGCAGCCACTAGTGGTGATTTTTTCTCATGTATGTTCTCATACGATGACAGTAATGATGCAAGCATTTGGACTTATCTTTCAAATTACCAACTTCTTTTACTTTGGTGAAATTTGTTGACTGTATGTAAACAATAACAAGTATCAAAACAATGACAAGTATCTAAACAATAATATCAACTGTATGATTGAGAAAATGGAAGAAAAAGCTACTATGAAGAGATTTTTTTCTATTGGAGGTACATCATGAGAATTTTGAGTAACTTTTATGGTTATTGATATTTAAAATCAGATTGTTTACTTTTGTTGGGGGGGGGGATACAAATGTGCTTGCCACAGTTTTTGAACGTTCATTCTTTGGTGCAATCAAATCTACAATTATATAATTCTGTTGCCTTTTTTGTACTGATCAAAAGAATCTTTTTTTTGTCATGTGGAATTTTTCCCATCAATAAAAGAAACTGTTGAAAGATAAAGACAAATGGGGAAAAACAGACATAACAAATCTCTAATAGTTAATTCTTTCCTCAGGAAAAAGGATTGTCCATATTTTGCTAAGTTGGCATCTTTCCATTTAGTTGCCAAATAAGTAGGATCAAACCTAAATATTGCTTTAAAAATTGTTACATATTATACCAGGAGTAGTCAACCTTCTGGGGAAGAGTGTCATTTTCTGATAAAAATAAATTATGCATGCCACTTCTAACAACAACAAAAAAAGGTGAAAAAATGTTACTTATATGCTAATATTGTGGAATTTTTACACAACTAACACATTTTTTATGCATACCTAGCAGAGGAAATATATACTTTTTGCAAGTTGAGTCAGTTAGGTTAGGTATAAATAAAAATGAATAACTTAAAACATTAAATTCTAGACAATCATTAAACAGTCAGAACTTGCTTAATGTGGCCTTTGAATTTGCAGTTTTTTTACCATGTCATCTGTAAAGTTTTTTGAAGATGTAAATTTATTTGTTGTAGATACAAATCAGTTAATTTTCAGCAATGTTTTGAATTAATATATTATGTTCCATAATATATAGAAAACGTTTGTTCACAAACATATGTTGATCCAAACTTACAACAATAACTGACAGCCAAATAATGTAAATTCGTAAAATTACCTGCTAGTGCAAAATTTCAAAGTTGAATATGGTTTCAATCATTTGCAGTTGAAATAAATTACTTATAATTGCTTTTCAGTGTGGTATGGTGCTCTAGATCAATAATTTTAATTTGGATTTCAAAAGAGTAACAATTAACATCTTGCAGAAAAAGTGATAAGGGATTTGTGAAAAGATCAGTATTTTTTTATCGTGAATATCATCAAAACTAATACTGAATTCATGTTAAAAATAGATATTAAATTTTTAAATCTATCTTAGCTTGTGGTATTAACTTTAGTAGATAGTTCATGCATTAATGTGAAATGTTATTTTTTTTCTTCTCCAAAATCCAGACAAAATAGCAAAAGTTTATTATTAAAAAGAGAAATATGACCGGGTAAAAAAATACAATATTTTCCTATCTTATGTAATCTTATTGGTCCCATAATATTGGTATAAAAAGCTAAATCCCATAGCCAATTTTCATTCTTGAGTAACAAGTACTTGTGGTGACTCGCTTTGTAGAATTTCATTGTATATATTTTACATTGTATCTGGCCACCCTACTGGTTCAGTTTTGAGCAGTGACTTTGAGGCTAAGAACAGAGAGGGTCTTGCAGTTCTTGAGAAGAATAAATGTGTGTTTTCGTATCATCTGCTGGTGCTAATACAAATTTAGGGTTCCTGATCTGATTACAACAGACCAAGGCTGTCACTTTGAGTCCCACCTCAGTCCTGAATTATGTGTGTGCTTGGAATTCACAAGATAAGAACTATACTGTACCACCCTTCATCCGATGGGCTCATGGAGTGTACACATCAGTCTCTCAAAGGCGTATTCATAGCTCACACCACTCCATGTTGGATACAAGTCCTTCCTTTTGTTCTCCTTGGCTTACGCTCTGTCATTAAAGAGGACATTAACTCCACTGCTGGTGCACGTTACAACCATTTGTCTACCTAGTGATTTTTTCCAAGGTACAGGTACTAATAACATTTCTGAGTTTGTGCAACAGCTAAAACAAACTATGCATAATCTCAAACCTGTTCCTACATCTTTGCACAGACAAGAAACTGTTTTTGTACACCCAGAACTCTCAAAATGTACTTGTGTATTTTTACGACATAATGCTCTCAGAAAACCATTACAACCTCCATATGATAGACCTTTTGCTATTGTTAAACTATCTGAAAAACTCATAAACCTTCAGCAGCAAGGCAAAGAAATTTGTGTTTCCATTGATAGTCAAACCAGCATTCTCTCATGTTGTTTGACACAATAGACTAACAAACTATCTTTTATTCCCAAATCACAAGTTCCTACTACCTAAACCACCTGTGTTGTAATACCTCCTGTACCAGTTTTAGACACTGGGAGAGTGGTTCTGTGACATTTGGCTCTGTGGAATTTCATTGTATATATTTTACATAGTATTTAGCAATCTTACTGGTTCAGTTTCGAGCAGTGACTTTGAGGCTAGCAACAAAGGGAGGGTCTTGCTGTTTTCGAGAAGAATAAATGTGTTTGTGTTATCCGCTGGTGCTAGCTTAAACTCAAAATACAGTAAAATTAATAGACCAAGTCCCAACCATACACTCATTGGGCTGTTTATTGTTTTTTTCCAAATATTTTAAAACACACCCGCTCGCATTTCAAAATCTTGCTTGTACATCCTTTAAAAAGCCAAAGCACATAACGGTGAACAAGAGTATTCTCTACATGATAATTTATATTCTAATTCAATTTAGTGTATTTAAAATAAATGTTGAGAAACCACAATTCAATAAAATTAAAAAAAAAAGAATTATTCAATTTTTAAAAATTTTCATTTTTGAATTAGTCTTTGTGTGCACTGTTACAACTCTGCTGTTCTACGTGATGGCTACTTCTGTATTATACTGTTAAAAATATACTATCCACCACACTCAAGTTCATCACATCAGAGGACTTTGCTAAATGCTATGATAAACAGGTAATAGTAAAAGTCGTATGTTCAAACACAATATAATGAAAGCATTTGTCAATGTCTTTTGAAATGGTAACATCTTTTGATTTGTACCAACGGTATAATATACAAATACCGAAAAGAAATATAAGAGATTTAGAAATGTATTAATCTTTGGAGAAATGTCCCGATGTTTTTTTACTGGTTGTAAATTAATAGCACTGAATTAATAACTATAGTAATAAAAAAATGAGTTATACTAATCCTTTATCTTAAAATATTGCACTGGTATTAGTCTTCATGGGTGAATCCAAGAGTGAAAGGAGGTCCCCTAGAAAAAAGTAATAAAAGAAGTATTTTTCTGTTTCACCTGCGCAGGCAATAAAATATCCAAAAATGATACAACCAATGCCAAAGGGGAATATTCACACTGGTAACTTTTTACCTCCACGTTTTCAACACAAGTCATGGTCTATTCTTATCAGTTGTCTTTTTCATAATACATAAAAAGGGATGAAAAATCAGTGAGAACTAATATTTCTTAAAATTTTTTAAGTGAATATTGTGTGTTGCCAACAATGTCAACTTGGCAAGATTTGCGCTGGGAAATGGAAAATAGCGAAAAAAAGTTTTTGAGATTGGAAAATGAGCTTGCATATTAATTGAATAGAGCAATCTGATTTGAAAGATGTATAGAAAATGGTGTCCTAACCTGGCAAATTGCTTAATAATTTTGCCAAATCAGATATCTTAAAGCTTCAATGTGGATATAGTTCAATTGGATGCAGGCGAGAAATTGTCATTTAAAGTGCAAATTAGGGTGTTTGGTGAAGTTGATTTTTCTGACTGTGTGTGTGCTCAGAGAGAGAGAGAGCTGATGTAGATAATCAAACATCCAATCCCAAACAATATAATACACTGAAAATAACAAATTGCAATGTTTAAGGCAATATGGCAAAAATTTTTTCATTTTTAATATTTGGTTTTAATTGTATTTTATAAAGGTTAATAATTCAGTATGAAAATTTTTAAATTTGTTGCAAAATGTTTGTAAAATTGAAATTTTTTGAACTTTTAAAATCATTTTTTAAATTTCTAAGGCTTTTTTAAGTATGTCTTTTCTTTGAAATTTTTTTCCCAAGTACCTTATAATAACCATAAAACTGTGCATGAGTTTTTTTCTGCTGCTGCTTCCCTTTAATTTTTTATTAATTTTTTTATAGTTAAACTTCCAAGAATCCTCAAAAAAACATTAATTTTGATTTTGAAATTTTTTAGAAAAAGTACTAAACATGTTAGAGCTAAATTCCATGCACAGTTTTACAAAACATACATTTCAGAACATGTATAAAAACTTTCAAACCCATACTTCAATTATTTAAAATTCCTTAGAGTTTTGAATAATAGTATATGTACAAAAATTCAACATGGAGAAAAATGAGTTTGATGTTTTCATTCCATGAATAGCATGATATAATATTCATTGAATAGTCTGAAACTTTTATGAAATGTTAATTAGCTTATTTAAAATTGCATACCATAAGAAATCGCACAAATGTAGAACAATTAAACAAAGACGCAACAGTCGGCTGGCAAAGGTTATGGCATCAGTATTTTGGGATGGGTATGGTATAATATTTGACTATCTTGAAAAGAGAAACCATCAACAGCGACTATTACATAGCATTATTGGAGCGTTTGAAGGATGAAGTCGTGGAAAAATTGCCCCATTTGAAGAAAAAGAAAGGGCTGTTTCATCAAGACAGTGCACAGTGTCACACATCAATGAAAACGATGGCAAAATTGTACAAATTGGGCTTCAAATTGCTTTCGCATCCACTGTATTCTCCAGATCTGGTCCCCAGCAACATTTTTCTGTTCTCAGACCTCAAGTTAATGCTCGCTGGGAAGAAATTTAGCACTAGTGAAGAGGTACAATACTTTGAAAAAAAATTTCATAGTATAATTAAGACAAAAATTTAATCCCAGATTAAATCCCAAATTAAATTAAAATTATCCTGGATAGACTTGAGGAGTTTTTTGTTGTCTTAAACTACATGCATGAAACCCTGTCCAACAATGCTCCTTTTCCTTTCAACTCCTTCAAACATTAAGTACCATCAACTCTTATCCCAATTATTGTGTATTCCTCAAATTTGTTTTCATCGATTTCTTTAATTCAACAGAAATTTTAAGCAGACAATATTGTTAAGGTGTTTTTCTGTTTTGGAAAGCTGTTGGCAATGGTTAATTTTTTTTTGTGCCAAATTAAACGCAAAATAAGGCTATAATCTAAATTCCAGATTCAGTTCTTAAATTATTATTTTCATATTTAACTTGTTTTCTTTGAATCAACTATTCTTTCTTGCAGATGCTTAATGATTCCTTTCTTGTGCCATTTCTAAATATATCTATCAGTAATTTCTTTTTCTAAACAATGCCTGTCACCTGTGGAATATGAATATTTAAAATGTTTAGAAATCAAATGTTTAACTTGCATGACTATCCCATGTATATTTTTCTCTTTTTCTTCACTTTATTAAAAGGACATCCACATTCTGTTCAGAACCATTAATGCACGGAACATCCTAACAAAAATTTTGGCAACCAGGATTCGGATTTGATTGCATGAGAAAACACGAAAAAATGGAATGAAATTTTTTAACAAGTAAAAAACAAGAGGCAGTTTATTTTATTAAAACTATTTTGTAATTTTCAAATAGGCAATTTTAGAAAAAAAACGGTCAAAAACAAGGAACATGTAAAGAATTTATCAGATTATCAAAATAAAGTTTGCTTGAATATAATTGTCGTCATATTGTGAAATTGTGTGTGCCAATTTTATTAGGTTTCCTATTTTTCCCTTCAGCTTATTCTTGGTGAAATTCACTAGAATTCAGAAATGTTTCTCCTGTCATAATAGGAATTTTCCACTAAAGAATTAAAGTTTTCTGTAGCTTTTGCATCATATCTCGATGTAAAGTTTTCAGAAACAATACTGAATTGTCTATTAAATTTTACTTTAGAATTCAGTTCAGTGAAAGCTTCTGCTTAAATTATTATTACCTTTTAATTTTAACAATTTGATTGTAAGATTTTAAGACATCTTTTTTCTCTCATTTCTCTTTCTCTCACAGCTGAATTTATTTCTGTCAAACTTATTTTTAAGTGAGTAATAGGGGTTGCATTTGACTGACAGAAAATGTTACGTTTTTTGATAATGTCAAGTATAACACATTGCTTAAATTAAAAGCCCTGTAAAGAAATTGCATAAAAAAAGACTGCTTGAAATAGGTTTGAGTGTATGTATTTCTGGCTTGCTTAAATGCAAAGGTAATTTTGATTTCTATTTTTTAAGTAAATTTTCATTAGTTGGGTACCAGATAAAAACGGTCAAGCTTAAGTCTATTAAATGTAAGAATGAGCCTTTCAATTAATTTAAAATTGTTCTTGCCTGTTCTCATTTCTTTTAAAGGAACTGTTTTTTTTTACATGTTCCTTAACTCGTCTGTGCATTAAATTTCTTGAACTAAATACAGAACACATTCAAAATGATTTAACGCTACATAACTACCATACATTTGCACGTTTTATTGCATACATGAGAGAATTTTTTTAAAGGAAACATGTTTTTAAATTAAATGTATACCAAACAGCACAGCATTTTATAATTTTTCCTGTTTATAACTATAATATAAGCATATTAAGCAATAATTTAATTTGATGTTTATGTGCCTAGAAGCTTATATTCTAAATTTTAAAATTAATAGGAATGTTAAAAAAGAAAATATAAACAAAATTTGGAAATCCTCATTATACAAAACTTGGGAAATTTTATATTTTCTTTTAAAAAAGTAACACAATGCATATAAAGTAAATTCTTTTGCTTATGCGGAGATTATTTTGATTTTTAATTGTTTGTGATGTTTTTAGTAAAAAGCAAATTTTAGCTGTGCATACGAAATTAATGGTGTAGCTAGGTATCCAAAGGCCCCGTTCTCTTTCTCGGTGGTGTTTGCTCTGAAATGTTCCACTTGGTTTCTTTTTTTGAAATCCATAATTTTAGTTTTATACTGTATCTAATACGATTTGTAAGTGCTTGAGTATTTACTGATGTTAAAAAAAGAAGCAGAAACGTAATACTACGCTACAAAACGTTGTTGGAGAATCGCTAGCTATGAACCCCTTAATGATTGGATAATTTTGAAGAAAACAGTCCTAAAAGTTCCAATTTTTTAATTCAAGAAAAATATATAAAACTAAGTACATGTTCAATATATGTATTCATTTTTAATTTTTGGATGAATTTTTAGATTGAAATATGAAATATAATTTTTTTAAGTAAAGCAAACATTTGGATTTAGAATGTTGATTTTCTAGCAAAGAGAACAAATTAAAAAAACATATGTTTTAAACATTAAATGAAAATTTTATTACACTTATGCATAATATAAGTAAACATTAGTAATTTTTTCTTGTGTGAGATAAAATGAGATGTGTGCAAAGTCTAACAACACAATCTGGACAGAAGTATCGAGTTGTTCCAAAAGAGATGAAAACAATAAACTTTGCATTCTCTTGATGGTTGCCGCTTTTTATCAGTTAGAGGTATTTGTCTAGTAAAATGTCTTTGAATCAAGCGGTTGGGGTTATTCTCCAAGCTTGGGGGCCGGCCTCTTTTTGCAGTGGTTTCTGATATAGAATACTTTTCAATAAGTTCATCTACTAAAATTAACCAGAACATTAAATTGATTTTTTGCCTCCTTTTGTAAATAAGGTAAGAGTTCAAAATAGTTTGATCTAACAATGAAAAAATATTTTCTTATAGTACTTATTACCTTGTTTTCAAGCAATAGAGTAATCTCCAATATATTGGTCTACAATTGTAGGTTTTCTGATCACTTTGTTACGATACTGTACATCTACCATTTCATTTGTATGGACTGTGGATAACACAGTGAAATCTTTCTTATCTTTTCACTTCATGACAATAACTTTACCTCAATGAAAAGCGGTATTTTCATTTTTTGCTATTTTCTTTTTCACCAGCTCTTGAGGCATTTCTTTTCAGTTTAATTTCACAGTTCTATAAAGGTCTGTTTGAAGTATGATGAAGTATCATGAAGTATAAAAGTTGTCTGTTATCAGCCAATCTTCTGATCTTATCAGTGGTTTGATGAGAGACATTAAGACGGATTGGGGCAGATCTTCGTACTTATGATCAAATACCATACCTTTTCCAGTATATATAATTTGTGACCATATATACTCTGAACTTGATTCACATAATAAATATGATTTTACACCAAAACGAGATCACTTTTTAGAGGCATATATTGTTACCATCCTAAGCGAAGAGCATGAAAGTTTCGTCAATTATGATATCTCGTCTAAGAGTTACAGCTCTTTGAAACAATTCTTTCAGGTGCTTTAACACTGGCCAAATTTCATAAACTTGGGATTTGGATGTGTGTTAGAATCAAAAGTTTCATTATTTACAAAATGCAGAAACTTGTGTATTTCACTAAATCTATTGCAAGGCATTGTACTTTGAAAAAAGGTGTCAAAATTGAATGTTTTTTGCTCCAGTATATTTTTGTGTCTGGTTTTTTTATGATACACCCTAAAATAATTATACTCAAATTTCATAATTTCTTCCTTTGTAACAGGTGTCCAAAGTTTTCTATTTTTGAACTGGTGGAGTCCTGGAGAATCTTGGATTTGTGCAGCATATCTATTTGTTTCTGAAATGATGAGATCCACTAAATTGTCATTTAAAAAATATTTAAAATACAAGAACTTGGATCAAAATTTATATTTACCTTTGGTGTTCCTAGAAATTTAAAACATGGAGGTGCATGATCCACTGAAATAATTTTAGTCCAGGCGACAGTACAGATCCATTGTCACTGCTCTCTGATTCACTAATTGAACTTTAATGAAATCAGTTATTTCAGAATCATTTTCAAATCCATTTATGTGGCTGCGAAGTGGTTAAGGTATCGGATCATGGCTAGCGTGTCATGAGTTCGAAGCCAGTACCACTGAAGACCTGCTGTGTAGGGGAGCGATGCATGTTAAATCATCTGTTGAGAGCTCAAACATCCTCCCGTTGGTGTGATGTGGTAGTTAGGAGAGGGAAGGTGCCAGCTCAGGTGTCGTTCGCGTCACTTGACCATGGTTCAAAATTACGCGGTCCATCGCTAAAAGCCCTCATGTAGCTGAACAGTACAATGTTAATATTCACTCGCTTGCAGATCCATTTATATTAAAGGTAGAATCCGATTCACTTTTTGACTCAAATTCCATAATGTATACAATATTAAGAAATATATATTTTTTTATCAGAGAACATAACACGTGCTGTCACAAAGAGCATAACTAAGTACTTGACCTAAGATTACAAAAACATATTGCAAATATATATGTTTGTTAGTGTTGACATCTAGTTAAAAACAATTAAATAATTAACTCTTAAACACATTACAAATAATCAATATTACCTTTTGGTGTATAGATTAAGAAATAAACAACTTTCCACGCTTTAGAAATAGATTGTTTCAAGCTTTTTTTGGCGAGTTACTTTTCAACTCTCCAGCCCAAAAATATCACAGGCATGAGGAACAGAGAGGGAAATTTCACCCCAGGAATTTGACGGGAGCGAGAAGCAAGTGGTTAATTTATTCGGGAGGATCAAACTCATCCAACAGAGAGCATAGAGCTACAAAATGGTCCACTAAGATACACAGGAAATGATACAAAAAATATGCATGAATAAGAAAATGTAATTCAATATTATTATGATTATTAAAAAACCGCATCTGCAGAAGAGGGGGAACAATTAAATCAGTGTATTGCAAATACGAGAAGGTTGTGAAATATTGAACAGGAAATTAGCTTATGAATCATATATTGTTATTAAAAATAGAATGTAACCTGGAAGGAATTGCTTCATCTGCTGGTTTCTTAAGATTTAATAAGTATGGTAAGATTTTTCATGGAACTTGAAATTTATTTTCATGCAACTGTTTATAGAAAAATGGAAAAGTAACAAACTTTTCAATGGGTAAAGTTCGCAACATTGAACAAACAATGAAAAGAATTTAGGTGAATTCCCTACACATTCAAAATTACTTTCAACTGAATTGTGATAATTATAGTTATGTTGCAACCTTTTATATTTGTATCTTAAAGTTGGGAGAAACTATCACAAATTCGGCTTGGTGGTCAGGGTTTGAGGGCTCCCCCTATGCTTGAGGGCCCCTGTGGCCCATAGGTAGCTATGCCACTGTGTAAAATATATTAGATGTATAAATGTCTAGTAATTTTGCAGCTTTTCACTTTTCAAATACTTTGATATTAATCAAAATAGACAATATTTGTATAAGATATCATCAGATTAAATTTATGATAGTGACAAACATTGCATCAATGTATACAAATCTAACAGATCACGTAACCAGTTTAAATCTAAATACACGAGTAGCAAAACAAAAATACAGTTATACAAGATTTTAGTTAGACCAGTTGTTTAATATGGCAGTAATGCTGCACGTTTAACAAAGACAGAGAAACTGATGACTTTCGAGAGATATATTTCTAAAAAAACTTTCGGTACTGTCAGAGAAAACAGAATCTGGGGAATACGATACCTTGAACTTCAATCGAAATACAGAGAACCCAACATGGTCAAAGTGATCAAGGCTTCTCAAATAAGGTGGCTAGGACAGGTATTTTGAATATAGCAATAAAAATCCTGTTAAGATTAAACTTTCCAAAGGGAAAAAGGAAAAGAGGAAGCCTGATAACAAGGTGGATGAATAAAGTAGAAAAGCAGTTAAAGGACTTGGGAGTTAACCAATGGAAGAATAGAGCGTCACACACATTCAAATAAATAAGATGGTGTAAGTTGACAGACAGCTTTAGCCAGTAACCGGCTGCAGTGCTTGGAAAGAAGTTTGAGTTCAAATTCAGAACATCCATTCTTTACTGTCTAGAAATGAATTAAGCTTTTGGTTTTTAAAAGTATTGGCTAAGGGGTTTAACTGAAATTTGTGATAACTTTTGTAGTTAGTGGGAATTTAACATGTACATATTATTTTATTAGCTCATTAAAAACTAAAACTGACAATGTGAACGATAACTTAAGTAAAAGATTGATTTTTTCAAAATAAAATTCTGAATAATTTTTGATCTGTGTTGGTAAAGTTTGTAATTTTTAATTTTTTTCCTTAGCAGTGAAGAATTGGCTACTGCCATTTTGAAAACCAAGCAAAAACCAAATCGACTTTTAGTTGAAGAAGCTGTGAATGATGATAATTCAGTGGTTGACTTGTCACAGGTTGGTACTTACGCAATGTGTTCACACTCCTCTATTTTAAATTAAAATTATTAGTCATTTATGAAAATGTAAATGTGTAAGTTGTGATACTGCAATTTTGGTATTTGTATTGTTACAAATATGTTGCTGAAAGTTGCCAAATAATTATTGTCTGACTATTCTATATATATGGCAACCACATCTGGAATTTTCTGTTTTGTTTCAACAAACTCAATCGGTGCATTTTTTCTCATGTTTGAATTCCTATATTTTAATGTATTATAGGTAACTGCACTTTCTTAAAATTGAAGCTAAGGAGCTAATAAGAATATTTGCTTTGAATCTTTTCTGAAATCTTCCAATAAAATTTATAACTGAAGGGGGGGGGGAGGCTATATATATAGGAAATTGGGTGTTTCCATTCATAAGATTAAGTTTCCATATATATTTTAAACACCTAAATTCCATAAAAAACATGTTAAATTTAGAACAGTAACAAATAGTTTTAAAACTTATCACTATTGCAGGTAAAATGCTGAATAATATTATACAAAACTTCATCAATAAGGAATGCAATAAAGTCATAATTAAAAATAGTAAAGATATTATAGATTTTTTTAAAGGTAAAAATATTTATTCAGTTCACAGTTATGACTTTGAAGATCTTTTTAATTCCATTGATATCAATGATATAATTAGGGTAATTAAAAAAATCATAGTAATTATAACCTTAATATTAATTTACAAAAATTAAGAACTCTCATAGATTGTCTTAAAAGAAAACTACATTAATTTTAATGGTTCTCTTTACAAACAAACCAAAGGTTTGCCTCAAGGTGACCCTGCTAGCAATAGTTTGGCTAATTTATATTTACATTTTTATGAATATAATTATATTAATAATGATTATTACGTTTTTAGATACATAGATGACCTAATTATTTTTGGTAAAAATAACAGTGTTAACCCCAATATTACTTTTTATCCAAATTATTTAAACCTAATTAAAATTAATAGTAATCCAGTTAAAACTAATTACTTGGATGTATCATTGTATATTAAGGACTATAAATTACATAGCAATATTTTAACATTCTTAAAGTGCTTTACTGGAATTCAAATTTATCTGTATATATATACACAGAAATATTATTTTCAATTATATTTATTGTAATAGCGTATTAGTTAGTGATAAATTTAATATATATTTAAATTTTATTAACTTTATTAAACATTGTATGTGGAACATGGATACCCTGCTAACTTTATAAAATGTTATATTCCTAACAGTTTAGTATAAGAAATGTTATTAGTTGTACAGTTAATCGATAGATGGCGCCTCAAGCTAAGTAATTTAACAATATTATATTTTATTTAAAATTAATTGTATATGTCTGGGGGGTACTTTTATTTTCTATGTTATTTTATCAAAGCTTAATAAATTTATGTGTTACTGTTATTGACCTTTCTATTGCCCGGGAAAAAACTATATTTTACTCATGTGGACACTTATTGTACTCGCGTGTTAAGTCTTTATCTAATTGTTTTAACTTAGATTTTAAAATATTTTAGTAATTATGGGGGGGGCTAATATTATCGTTCTACATTAATAGATTATGGTTTTATTTATAATAATAGTTAAACTCTTCTAGAAGTTTCTTGCTTTCTCTATGGCCCAGAGTATTGGCAAATTCAGGTGAAGGTTGGCTGGCCGCGAAACTTCGTTTAAACCTGCAATCCTGTTTCCTAAGGCCAGGAGTTTGCTCCAGTACTACTGTGGCTAAGACTATTCTATCATGACTATAGTTATCCTAGATTTATAATTATTTTTTGTATATTTTTGTAACACATATACACACACTAACTTATATACAGATGTAATCCATTTGCATTCTATGATTAAACAGTATTCAAGAGTGGGTTAAAAAAATTCCTGTACACAGCTATGACCTTAAATAAAAGTTAAATTAATCATTAAAAATTACTTAAGATACAAATGAAGAAACAAATTGGTTCAATACGCAGTTCATGCAATTTATAAAAAAATTCATCAAGATGTTAGGAAATTTAATTTTAAGAAGGGGGTAAGTCATACAACAAGAAGCAAAATGTTCATAGGATTTTTAAATATGCTATTAAACATTTAAATTGTCTTTCTTATTTATCAGGTTTTATCAATTGATTTAGTATTTATGTATCAAACCATTGACCACACTTTCATCTAATGTCCTAATATGCAGCCTATAGTGGAAGCCATTCCT
Organism: Trichonephila clavata; assembly: GCA_019973975.1. Classification (NCBI taxonomy): domain Eukaryota; kingdom Metazoa; phylum Arthropoda; class Arachnida; order Araneae; family Nephilidae; genus Trichonephila; species Trichonephila clavata. The sequence goes on along the minus strand of BMAO01012652.1, from coordinate 72,802 downwards.
TAGCATGTTCAAACACAATTTTTCTGTTATGATTATTAAATTTTGGGAGTGCATGCAGGTGATAGGGTGAATCTTTAAATCTATACAGATATAGATACTAGCCGTTACCCACACCCACTTTGCTGGGATAATATATACTGTTTATATGTATATTAATTATTGATATCTAAGTCCTAGCATTAAGAATTCAATTTTTTGAAAAATATACTTATACCTGTAACTCATCTCTTGATATAAAAAGGTCTGAACTTCTAAGTAATAATTTCTAATAATCTCTAAAATTGAAGTAGAATTTTTTTTTGTGCTCTTGTAAACTAGTAACCAGGTGAACTTCCACGAAACCAATTTCAATGGATTTTTAAAATAAACATGCATGCCAAATTTCAAGTCTTAATCTAATAGAGCAAAAACAGGACTTTTATTATCAATATGCCCTGTAACCCCTCTGAGAGTCGGTTTCCAAAAAAACCCTCCTTAGCAGAAATCAATTCAACAAAAGAAACATGCAAACCAAATGTCATTATAGTCTAAGCAGTTCGAAAATAGGATTTTCTTTTGTTAGTATGCCCCAGTAAGCCCCCACTCCCCTTAGGAGTGGATTTCTGTAAAATCAATTATTAGTGAATCTCTATTCAGCAAAAGAAAAGTGCTTAACAAATTTCAAGTATGTAGGTCTAACAATTCAAAAACAGGAATTTTTTTCTATAACTCTCTTTGACCTCACAACCCTCCTTGAAAGGCGATCTTTGCAAAAAATTCTTTTTTAGATGAACTCTATTCCATGATAGAAATCTGCTTACCAAATTTAAAGACTGTACGTCTAATAGTTTAAAAATGGAAATAATTACCTATAACGCTCCTTAAGCTTTGCAATGCTACTTAGGGTCTTTTTTCATAAAAACCATTTTATAGCAGATCTCTATTCCATGAAAGGAATCTGCTTACCAAATTTAAAGACTGTACGTCTAGTAGTTTAAAAATGGAAATAATTATTTATAATGCTCCTTAATCCATCCCTTGGGGTGTAATTTTCACAAAATCTGTTCTGTACGGATCTTTACTCCATGAAAGGAACATGCCTACCAAATTTCAAGTTTGTAGGTTTAATAGTTCCGGAATTATCGTGATGAGTGAATGAGTATGAGTCACTTTTTTCCTTTTTATAAATGTATCGTGTGTAAGCTTTAGAAATAATTTTTGAAGAAAAAAATCATGTACCATTTTTTAAAAATAAAAACATATACAAGTCTTGGAAATCTTCTGTATGTGTTAAATAATTCTGAAATGCTTAAATAATTTTTTAAAAAAATTTTCAAAAGTTTTTTTTTGTGGTTAATTTTTTAAATTTTGATAAATATTTTGCTTTTCAGACTAAAATGAATGAACTTCAGTTGTTTCGTGGTGACACAATATTACTAAAGGGAAAGAAGCGACGTGAAACTGTGTGTATTGTATTGTCAAGTGACACTGTACCAAGCGAAAAAATCCGCATGAATAGATGTGTTCGAAATAATCTTAGAGTCAGATTGGGAGATGTAGTTAAGTAAGTATTCATGTTGATTCTTATTGCTCCCAACATTTTTGTTTCTTTTTTATGTTGAATATAAATATGATTTTACTATAAAAAGTGGTATTTCTTTTAAGTCACTAAATAGATGTTTATATTTTAATGATTTGCTTGATTTTTTTTGTGTGTGAAAAAGGTATTTGTAAATTTTCGCGTTCTGGAAACTACATTTTAAGTGATCTTTTTGTATCTAAAAGTGAGCCTTATATAATTCTTTTTGTTTCACATTCCACCTTGTAAGGGATGAGCTTAGTCATCTCTTTGTGGGGGAAGGTCTGAATAAAGATTAGCCATAGTCAAAAATAACTTCAATTTATTCTCAGTTATAAGCAACAACACAAATTCTGTTAACCAAAGTCAAGAGATGTACCCAAATGCCAAATATGGAATACAATAGCGAGGTAGATGAGATAAAAGAAGACTTTAAATAATCAGATCACTTGCATCTAGGCAATATCTTCTATTTCTTAGCCAACTAATCTAATTTGATTCCTAATTGACAAATCGTCAACTTTAATATTACAATCGCCTATGAAGTATCCGTGCCTCACTTCATGTTTAATCAATCACTGCTAGCCGCAGTTTTAGTCTATAACCTCTCTTTAACCCTTTAACGTGCAGTGGTATCTCTCTGAAACCACCATTTTCTAAAACATACCTCCAATCGCGTAGTGGTATTTTAATGAAACCAATAATTCTAAAGATATCTTTTAACTCTCTTAAAAGACACTAGATGTCAGCACGTGAGAAAAAAAAACTCCTTTTTCTGTGAGAAAAATGCATCATTTTAAAAGCCTTTTTTAAACACTCCAAAAAAGATTTTTTTTTTAGCACATAAAAATAGACAAAAATTCAAAGTAAGGTATGTACATTTTTGCTGCATATGCTCTTCATAGCATAACTAATTTTTAGTATGATAAATTATGAAAAGAAGTGCCTTATATAAAGATACTTTCGGGTGGTTTCAGACTGATACCACAGCACACCTAGAACATGAAAATTGTCAGTTTCTCCTCCGGCTTATAGCACACACACGTGAGAGATTTAGCCCTTTTTTTCTTTTCTTCGACTCAGGCAGTGAAATAACTAATAATTTATGGGGGTTTTGCCATTGATTTGGGGGAGGGGTTTATTATTTCAGTATTACTGCATGGGGGTTTATAATAAAGAAACAATGAAAAAAACTTTACTGGCTATTGAAGTTGATTTCAATCGCTTATAGTTATATTTTGTATTATTTAATATTTAAAAAGTAATTCTAATACTTAATATTGCATATTTTAGTAAATTTATTACAAAATATATAAAGAATATTCTTACAAATCTGACGCAAATCATATATTGTTCATCCGAGAAATATGTCGTAGGTGCGCGGTGGTACTTCTGTGAAACCACCTCCCCCTCTGGGGGGGGGGGATGTACTGTAATTTTTTTTTAAAGGTATTTTCTCTGTTCTTAAGTTCTTTACATTGCATTTATAATTTTATTTTGGAAAAATTCAGTGAATTTATTTCTCCACGCTTCAAAGGGTTAACTCAAAAAGTTTAATCTTTATATGCAAGTCTTAATTTACATATTCGCATCTTCTTTGAAGGAAGGCTCTCAATAGATTAAATTTTAAAGATCCACTTTTCCCCAAGAAGGCTGTTAGTGAGAAGAATCCAAATAGATCTGTGACAACCTGATCTCAACTCTGTCGTGTCCAAGCCCATGAAATGTTTCATAGTAAGGGGCTAGATGTGTGCCTGTCATCAGCCGTAGCCTTGAGCAGCATGCAGGTGACAGTACGATTTAGTTCGGTTTCACCCCAATTTTCAAGAACATCTTGAGGGGGGGGGCAGGGGTCTCCCACCTTCCTCTCTTCCCCTTCCACTGACCTCATGAGAGAATTTGTGGCTTGACAGCTATTTAGAGTATCCCTATGCCGCAAAAACAATATACAAATTTCAAAGACCTATGCCTTCTCTGGGATTCGAACCCAGGCCCGTACAGCAGTCAACTACTATATCAGATGAGTGACATATAATTTTGTTAAATGCTAATAATTAGAACTTTATTCTAGAAAAACTGTAACATTTAAAAGAATACAAAAATAGTTTCCTTTTCAAAAAATGCTAATCCTGAATTGTTATATAGCTTATTATGTATCTATGAGTTTTTTTTTGCATAGTAAGTAGTAAAATTAGACTATAATATATCAAGTGGAAACATTTGAAAGCTTAGAGTTTTGAGTAGTGCTAATTATTTTTATATTTGATAATCTTATTAAGATGCATTTGTATATTCTAATTATTTTTTAAATTTTGATATTTTTATTGGCTTGAAACTGTTGACTTGAATTGCTCAATATTTGCCAAATTTATAAACATTAGAGGCATTTCAAAGTTCTACATTTTGTAAAATAAATCTTTCTGAATATATATTTTAAAATTATGATCATGGCATTAAAACTTAATGTGGTGTAATTAAATGAATTATTTGTTTAAGTATAACTGTCTAATTTAAAATGTTTTTATAACAGAAATTTTTTTTTATATCTTAAAAAAAATGCATGTCCTGAGTCAGTGGTGTTCAGTCTATGTCCCAGTCCCATTTGGGCTGTGAAATTATTTTAGGGTCCAAAAGTAAATGAAAAAAATTATAAACTTAGATGAATATTCAAATACACCATTTATATTTTTTTAAACATAAATATTTGTATTTTGGTTGTTAAGCACCTTTAAGGCTCAATTTTTAGATTAAAAATTATTGGTTATTTTAATTTTTGGATTGGCACGTTATTTCAACATGTCCCATGCTAAAAAATTTTAAATACCATTTTTCTCTAAGAGCTGAAAAAAATATTCACTTTGCATTTTTTTTATGTTAGAATTTATTATTTTGCTGTATCTATCTAGTGTCTTATACTTTCCGCTCTTTGAACAGTATTCAACCATGCCCAGATGTTAAATATGGAAAAAGGATACATGTTTTGCCTATTGATGATACAGTTGAAGGATTGACTGGGTAATTTTTTTAAATCTTTTCTTTTTTAGTTAAAATATTTTTTGAGGGTTGATTATTTGCATTTTGTAAGCTTATTTAAGTAATGTTTCAATAAGGCAAGTGGAATAAAATTTGGATTTAGTTTTTTCCAAAATATGTTGCTAAAGATTTCAAGAAGTATGTTTTAAATTTAGTGAGATATTAAACTTCTATGAAAAGATGTTTTAAAATAAGTTCCATTTTTAAATGGCATATTTGATAGTTTCTTGTATTATAAACCCTTGAAATTTAAGAAAGTATATTGGATAATTTTCAAATTAATATTAAATTTTTAAATTTAAAGTGCTTATATGGAATTTAAATTTTAATGAATACCAAGCACATCCTTTGCTTTTCAAATGAAATATTTTAAGATAGATTATTAACAACTTGAATTAAAATTCAGCATGTTAAATGTAAATATTTCAGGAGCTTATTTGATGTGTACTTAAAACCCTATTTCCTGGAAGCCTACCGGCCCATTCACAAAGGAGATCTTTTCATAGTACGAGGTGGTATGAGAGCTGTCGAATTCAAAGTGGTGGAAACTGACCCCAGTCCGTACTGTATAGTGGCTCCAGATACTGTTATTCATTGTGAAGGAGATCCTATCAAAAGAGAGGTGAGTTAGGCAAACAGCCCATCATTTTTTAAAAACTTCTAATATATCTTTATCTATACAAATAAATAAAATTGAAGTGTCTGTTTGTAATTTCAAATTAGCAGCTTTTTACTTAATGCACTAAAAGTATATACGGTACTCATAACAAGAAACCAATTTTTAAAATTTTTGTCTGTCTGTTTGTTCTGGCAAATCTCGGAAACAGCTGGTGCGATTTTAAAAATTCTTTCACTAATGGAAAGCTACATTAACGGGGAGTAACATAGGCTATATTTTATTCCTGTATTCTTACGGGAACGGAAACTATACGGGTGAACGTGAAACTGAATGCCAAGATGAACGCCAAGCTGAGCTAATGAAGTTGTTTTGGTTACTGGCGATCGCGCGATGCTCTTCATGAGACATAATAGTGTTACGCGCACATGATAATATGCTGACACGTGCCATAATTTTTTTTTATGATAGTTATCTCACTGTTTAGTTAACTAGAGCATCGGCTGTTTCGGATGCACTTTTAAAAATAATAAATCAAGGCTTCATAAGCAAAAAGCAATGCAAGAAACAAAAAATTGATAAGTTTTACGGTTAGTTTTAATCCTTTCTTTTTTTATTTACATTTTTAGTCACATTTAAACAATAGTTATTATAATCCCAATCTATATCTATACAAATAAATAAAATTGAAGTGTCTGTTTGTAATTTCAAATTAGCAGCTTTTTACTTAATGCACTAAAAGTATATACGGTACTCATAACAAAAAACCAATTTTTAAAATTTTTGTCTGTCTGTCAGAATATAAACAGATATATTTATAAAACATCATGAAATACCCAGCTAAGCGGGAGGGTAACGGCTAGTATATATATATATGAATCTTCAATGCGTGTGTATGTAATTAAACTCCTAAACGGCTTCACCGATTTTGCTGAAATTTTTTTTGTATGTAATCAAGTGGATTTGAGAATTCAATGCAATTAGTTAAAATATGTTAATTAAAAATGTTTAAAAAAACCAGTTTTTGGCGCCAACTTTGATTGGTCTGCATTGTTGTAACAATGTTATTATTACAACAATGACACAAGTTGGCGTCGAAAAATCAGTTTTCAGCCAAACTGGAATTTCACGATGTTGCTCTATTGACTGTATTAATTAACTTTGTTTAAAAAATAAATGCTTTTAACATGTGATTAATTTAGAATATATCATTAAAATCCCAATTGCCAAAATGTTTTACATTTTAAAAAAATTTCTATGGATTTAAATTCCAAAAAAGCAAAAGAAAGTTACAACTATTTTTCAAGTAGATTGGTACATTGTATACCTTTCTCAATGTGCCAAGTTAGACTGAGATGGAATATTGTAAAACTTCTTTTAAAAAATTTATGAAATTTCGTAATTTTTCTGCTTTTTTGCACATAAAATATTTTTAAAAGAAGCACTTTTCCATTTCAAGGAGCCATAAAAATGCTAGGAAAAAAATTACTAAAATCACCAAATGCTAGTAATAATTCATTATGATAAACCTACGGCAGAATTGACCAGTTTGAGGCTTATGGAGCATGTGCAGAAAGATAAAACTTTCTGATAGGTTACAAATGATAGTTTTCTTTATTTTTAAAAAAAGCGATTGAGAGTGAATATAAGAAAATGCTGAAATGTTTTCATTAGATAGTATTATTTACATTTTGAATCTTTCTTTATAACAAGCAGTCATTTCAATAGTTAATGGTGAGAAATTTTCATTCATTATTTAATAAAAATGGATATAAAATCAGTATTGTTTTTTATTATTCATTACAAAATTAATTATTTAATCATACAGTCATACATTGTCTGTTTTCTTGTGGATTAAACTAGGTTTTGTAAATTAGAAATCGAAAATAGAAATTTAAAGAAAGATCTAATCACTGGGAAAAAAAGAGGGGAAAAGCCCATACAACGCTGGGCTAAACTGAGGGAAAAGAAACCTTGTCTGTAAAGAAAAGAAATTGAAGATATTTTGGAAAAAAGATAATTTTCCTCCCTCTCCCAGCAATGCTGACATCTGGTTGACCGTTAATTAGTTATTTAATAATAAATTCGTACATTGTAAATTATTAATAGAAAATAAAAATTGAAAAGGAAAAAAAAGATTTCGTCCCGGGGATAAAAAAAAGTTTTATACTTGGAACGGAGGGAAAAGAAACCTGTCTGACAAAGAAAAGTGGAAGAAATTTCTGAAAAGGGAATTTAAATGACATAAATATAGAAATCACTTGCATAACGCATACACACCCGGAAGTACACACCAGAAAGAGAAAAAAGGGAAAATTTACATAGGGATAAAGTGATACCCCTGGAAAAAGCCGATGCAAAACCGGGCTAAGTAGAGAAGAGGATATAGACCAGGGGTGGCCAACCTTTTTGGGACGCGTGCCACAATCTGATAAAAAAAAAGTTAAGCGTGCCACTTCCAACTTTTTCACCAAACTAAAAAATATACAAAAGTGAAAAATTTTACTTGTAGGCTTATTATGGGTTATTTACACCAAAAATATATTTTTAAATGCAAGTTCTACATAGTGAAAATGTAAAAAAAAAGTTATAACAAATAAAACTAAAGTAGAAACATATTTTATTGTTGATAAATTTTTACAAGATCAGTCAGTTAGCTTATGTAGAAAATAAAAATAAGCAACTTGGAACATTTAATTTTAAATGATCATTTAGCAGTCAGTACTTTCTTATAATGTACCTTTTGAATTTGTAGTTTTTTTACTAAATCATCTATATTTGAATTGGTTCGTGAAGATGCTAAAAAAATTAGGTGTTTAGGTGCATATCAGTTAATTTTGAGCGATATTATTATTTAATTACGTTCATATAATAGAAAACATTTCTTCACAAACATATGTTGATCCAAACCTACAACAATATCTGACCGCTAAATCATGTAAATTTGGAAAATTGCTTGGTGGCACAAATTAAAAAAATTCGAAGTAATTCGGATCATTTGCGATTAAAATAATTTCCTTATATTTGCTTTTCAGATTTGGTGCTGTAGGTCAATAATTCAATTTGTAAATGAGTTGGTTAGCAGTTAATGTCTTGAAGAGAAATCAAAAAAGGATTAGTGAAAAGTCCAGTATTTTTTATCTCTTAAATCCTCAAACCTGGTACTGAAAGAATCCTGAAAAATGAACATTAGATTTTTAAATCTATCATAGTTCGGATCATTACTAACTTTGGCAGATAATTCCTGCATGAATGGGAAATTAGTTAATTTTTTCTCTCCAAAATCCAGACAAAAAAGCAAAAGTTTGTTCACAAAAGAAGATACATGACCAACTAGAGTAGGAAAAATAGAATTTTTTCCCCTGTAATCTTAAATTTAAATTGTTTAAATTTTCTATTGTATCGGTAAGAAAAGCTAAATCCCCCAGCCAATTTTCACTCATGTGGAGCGAGCATTCACTGGGCAGTTCATCGTTTTCTTCCAGATATTCTGAAACACATTCCCTCAAACTCCAAAATCTCACAATTGAACTTCCTTTGAAAAGCCAGCGCACACTACAATGAAGAAGTAATTCGCCATTTTCTTCAGGGAAAAGCGTACGAAATCTTCGTCGATTCAGTGCACGAGCTCATTTTGTTCATACAGCGCACCATAGGGTCAACACCGAAAGACAAGTTTAAGTCCTTGTCACAAAGAGCTTCTTGATGAATAATACAATGATACTTGAAAACTTTTCTTCCCAAATAATTTTCAAGCAATGCAACAAAACCTTTTATTCTGCCAACCATGCAAGGCGCTCCATCTGTGCAAACACTGTCTAATTTTGTCCATTCTACTTTGTTAATTTCAATTACATTTTTAAGTTTCTTAAAAATGTAAACCTGTAGTTAAAATTAGTTGGCACAAATCAAGATGTTCTTCCACGGTATCAAAATTATTGTACGTGTAACGCACAAAGATGCTTAACTGCACATTGCCTGTGACATCACAGCTTTCATCCAAAGTTAATGAAAAATATTTGCAATTTTGAAGTCCAGAGACAATTTGCGTTCCAACATCCTGGCCCATGCCATCTGTACGATGTATGACGGTATTTCTAGACACACAAAGCTATTTTATCAACCACATTTTTGACATTTGGATCACCGACATTTTGGGCGAAAATTAAAAGGCTACATTTTATTACCTCCTCTCCCACAGATTATAGTTTTTTCTTGTGGGCTAACAACAAAGAAAGTTCATAAGAAGCCTTCATCGTGGTTTCCATTTTGTCATTTTTCTTCTGGAACAAAGATTGTTGACCGGCTAAAGATTTCTTTTTTTATTGATAAATTCCGTTGTCAAATTTGATCCAACAGGATATTTGCTGTTGAAATCACTATGCTGTTGTTCAAAATGACGGTCCAAGCTAAATTCTTTTGGAACTGCTATACAAATTCCACATATCAAACAAACAGGCTTGGAAGCATTTTGATGTGTAAACAAGTATTGTTCTTCCAAGACAATTTTAAAATCACGTGCTGCAATTTGCTCTTCGTAATTTCTTTTCGATGTAGAAAATTTACTCGTAAACATATTGAAAATAAAAAAATTTTAAACAACTACGTCAACGTTAAAATCTTAAGACAATTTTAGAAAAGGAAAAAAGCTTAATGTCTTCCTAAACAGAGTTTAAAATCGACCGAGTCTGGCAGCTAGAAACAATTTGCTGATGTTACGCTACAAATTTTCTAGACTCCGAATTCAGCTTCTTGATTAGTCATGGATGCAAGTTCTCACTCTCTCTTCTTCATAAAGCGGCTACTTTGTTCAGATAGAATTACTTCTACCGTATCAACAACTGCTCTCCTAATATATTGCAGTATTATTTCTTGACATTACAGAAATCGTAAATAGCCAACACCTTTGGAAAAACCTTTTTATCTGACATCACGCTGGCAGCCAATAGCTATAAACGCTTAACTTCAGCACTGCAAGGGAAATCTGAAATTGGAATGGAAATTAGAGATATTAAAAATTAACCGCCCCCGAGAGAGGGTGACCTTTGGGGCAGATTCGACCCTCCGAGAGAGAGTATTTATTAGTTTTTCGTCTCACGTTACTCAACTCTTTTCTCGGAACTTACAAATGCTGTGGAATTGTAAGTAAATGAGCATGATCTCCTTTTTGGCGCTATACTGAAGAAAAGAAAAAAATCTTGCACGCGCCTTTTTAAAATCTCACTCTGAAAATTTCTGTTTTTTACATATTATCTTTATAATTTTCTATTGTAATTCAATTAATTCAGTAATATTTTCATAAAATTTTTGTTATTTTTCATTAAGTCTTCGCATGCCACAGATACGACTCCCGCGTGCTACGGGTTGGCCACCCCTGATATAGACCCATCCAACAAGGCAAAGAAGGGGAAGAAAGTTAAAAAAAAAAATGACATATAGAAATCACACACACCATGAAGTGCTGACACTGAAAGGGGAAGGGGAAATTTCAAAGGCAAAAACTACACACTTGAAGAAGCCTGTACAATGCCGGGCCATGAAGCTAGTAAGGCAATAAATTGTTGACTCATATTGAATACTGAATATCATTGGCTGCATCAAACAATAGACAAACAAATACTATATTATAAGGTACAACTATTTTCCAAATCTTGATTTCATATTGAAAGTATGTTCATGGATGTTAGATATTACATAGTTTTAAGTTCAAAAGGAATTATGTCTAAAATAGGTTATGTATCAATCAGTTTTCTTTCAGGTACACATATTAATTTAAATTAATGTAATGTCATTTCTTCAATAAACATCTTTAATCTTGATGTTTTAATTGAAGATTCATTATTCTAATTAGATTAAAGCTTATTTTTTCTTAATGTTTACAAATTTCCTACTTATCAGAATTATCTTTAAATCAAATTGGCAAAGTACCATTTATTACTTGTTATGCTCAATCTTGTAATAAAGTGTGCTACCCCCCCTTTGAAGTGTGGAAAAATAAATTCGCTGAATTTTTCAAAATAAAATTATAAATGCAATGTATAGAACCTAAGAACAGAGAAAATACCTTTAAAAAAAATTACAGTACATTCCCCCCCCCAGGGGGGAGGTGGTTTCACAGAAGTACCACTGCGCACCTACGACATAATTCTTGGATGAACAATATATGATTTGTGTCAAATGTGTCAGAATATTCTTTATATATTTTGTAATAAATTTACTAAAATATGCAATATTAAGTATTAGAATTACTTTTTAAATATTAAATAATACAAAATATAACTATAAGCAATTAAAATCAACTTCAATAGCCAGTAAAGTTTTTTTTATTGTTTCTTTATTATTAAATTGTTAAAACATGCAGTAATACTGAAATAATAAACCCCTCCCCGAATCAATGGCAAAACCCCCATAAATTATTAGTTATTTCACTGCCTGAGTCAAAGAAAAGAAAAAAAAAGAGCTAAATCTCTCACGTGTGTGTGCTATAAGCCGGAGAAGAAACGGACAATTTTCATGTTCTAGGTGCGCGGTGTTATCAGTCTGAAACCACTTGAAAATATCTTTATATAAGGCACTTTTCATAATTTATCATACTAAAAATTAGTTATGCTATGAAGAGCACATGCAGCAAAAATGTACATACCTTACTTTAAATTTTTGTCTATTTTTATTTGCTATAAAAAGATCTTTTTTGGAGTGTTTAAAAAGGCTTTTAAAATGATGCATTTTTCTCACAGAAAAAACGAGTTTTTTTTCTCACGTGCTGATATGTAGTGTCTTTTAAGAGAGTTACAAGATATCTTTAGAATTATTGGTTTCATTAAAATACCACTGCATGTTTAGAGGTATTTTTTAGAAAATGGTGGTTTCAGAGACCATAACCACTGCCCGTTAAAGGGTTAATAGATATGTATAAAACTTTATGTATTGTATATTGTAAAGGAAAAAAAAAAAAAAAAATCCGAATTCAGTTATAAAACTAATGTAAAATTTGATATTTCTAAATTTTTAAATTAAACATTTAAAAAAGTGTTACTTACTTTTGTGTGTTAATGAAAACTTTTATTTCAGGAAGAGGAAGAAACTTTGAATGCTGTTGGCTATGATGATGTGGGGGGTTGTAGAAAGCAGTTGGCACAGATCAAAGAAATGGTAGAATTGCCTTTGCGTCACCCTAGCCTCTTCAAAGCTATTGGAGTGAAACCTCCCAGAGGTATTTTGTTGTATGGACCCCCAGGTACTGGAAAGACTTTGATAGCCCGAGCTGTGGCCAATGAAACTGGGGCTTTCTTCTTCTTAATCAATGGTAAGAAAACTATTTTTTTTTATTGAAAAACATTTTCAAAATATTTTATAAAAAAATTAATCAGTGTTGCAGAATTATTATGCTTTGCTATTCTCAGTGAAATCTTTTAATTATTCACGACTGAAATTTTAATAATGCTGTACATTTAACATTTTAATTATAAATGTTTAATATACCAATTTTTCTTGCATATTGCAGCAATGCCATCCTTTCTATATTTTAATGTGTAAAAAGCATTTGTCTGTAAAAATTCATGTTAATTTTGAATTTGTTTAAACTTTTTTTCTTTGTTTGGAAGAGCTTTTTTACTCTCCAATTAAGGAGTTACAGAACTAGTTAAATGCAAGATTATAAAAAAATTAAGGAATTTTTTAGCGCTAAATGAGTCAACTTTTCTTTCATGTTTATTGATATTGTCATTTTGTAAATAATGAACTCTAGGTCCTGAGATCATGAGTAAGTTGGCTGGTGAGTCTGAAAGCAACTTGCGTAAGGCTTTTGAAGAAGCAGAGAAAAATGCTCCTGCCATTATTTTCATTGATGAGTTGGATGCCATTGCTCCCAAAAGAGAGAAAGTAAATAGTTTATCTAAAATTGTGTAAATGACTTCTATAACTAGAGTAAATTTATATTCTATATTCTTGCAAGTTATATTCATTTACTGTATTAAATTTGCATACCATTTTTTTTAAAAAGCCCTTTTCCTTCTTAATCTCAAGAGTCATAACATTTAATTTATAAACATTTAAAAGTGACCAATTAGGTTTAAAGACCAATTTTTCAAGAAAAAGTTTTTGGGAGTATTTTACATTGTCAAAGAGGGGAAAAAGTTTAAGATGTCAAAATTAATAATATACAAGGAGTGATAATTAAGTAACCAGACTAGTCTTAAAAGTGAGCTTTATTGAAAAAAATTTGCAAATAACTTCAAATCCCCTTCATCATATACTCCCTTCCATATTAATACATCGCTGCATAAAAGTTTTTCTCTGTTCAAAGCAGTGCTTAGTAAGTCTGCTGTTTTTTGCCTTCACCTTACAAACTGAAAAAGTGTTCCCTTCAATGCATTTTTCACTTTTGGAAACAAGAAGTCACATGGTGCGAGATCTAATGAATCCGGTGGATTCTCAAGCACAGTAATGCGTTCAGAGTTCTTTGTGCACCGGGGTGTTGCCTGGATGCAAAATTGACGTGTTGTTGCTCTTCAGATCTTCTTTTCTTCCTCACTCTTTCTCTAAGCTTTCTCAGGACCTCAATGTAGTACTGCTGGTTTACCATTTGGTCTTGAGGTACCCATTCAATCATGTGATGATACCATTAATATAAAAAAACTGAGTGTGACCTTCAGTTTGGACTTGCTCATTCGAACTTTGTTGGCCGATGGCGATGGGGGTCTTTCATTGCATGGATTGTCATGAGTCATACTGAAAATCTATGTTTCATCTTATGCGATTTTTTCAATCAGTTCAGAATCTTCTGTTAAGTGTTCTATGATGTCAGAATAAATATTCTGTTCATTTTTTGCTTGCTTGTCAGACTTTTTAGAACAAGTTCTGTGCAAACTTTCATCATATGTAAATCTTCTGTTAAAATTTCTTTGTCTCTTTGTTAATGTTCATAGTATCTGATATCATTTGAACACTCCAACACCAATCTTTACATAAGATTTCATTAATTTTCTTAGCGTTTTCATCGGTTCATGATGAAACAGACAGACCAGAACGTTCATCATCAACAACCTCCTGACCTTCCGAAAATTATTTGTTCCATTCAAAAATTTGATTAGGTGATGTACAGTTATCTTAAAACACCCTTTAACAATTGAAAACATTCAGTTGGAGCTTTTCTTAATTTCGTGAGGAATTTCAAATTTATATGCTACTCGAATTTTAAGCTTATCAAGATTGCGGCTCTTCGACACAACAAGGTCTTGATAAAAAAAAAGCTAAACTAGATAAGCTTTATAAAATCTGGAAATACACCTGCTCTGTAAGTATCAAGCTCAAATACATGCCATTCCTAATCCTCTGCACCAGTGGTCTTCAAATTTTATTCTATGGAACTTTGAAGACCATTGCTCTACATCAACCCTAACAACTAGGGCATGCACAGTACAGGAGTTTAATTGTCACAGGATGTAGATCCAGGTATATATATATACACACACACATAAATACACTCATGGACAAAAAAAATTAGCGCATCAAGAAGGATTCGTCAAAATGAAACGGAATTTTACATACATAATGACTACTTTGATATTAATAAATGATTAAAAAATCAAAGGAAAAGGATAATTTATTTCAGAAAAAAAGGCAAAAGAACGGAGGATTTAATACCCTGTTGAAACCCCTCTAAAGCAAATGTACGATGCGATACAATCAGGCATTGATGCATACAAGTTCTGTATGATGTCTTCAGATATTTGGTTCCATATTTGCTGTAACCTTGCCTCTAGTTCATTCAAACTCATGGGATGCCCAACTTGCCGTCCAAAATTATCCCAAATATGCTCGATTGGAGACAAATCTGGAGATCAGGCAGGCCAAGGAAGGGTAGTAACAGTGCAGAGACAGTCTTGTGATACCTTTGCTGTGTGAGGCCAAGCATTGTCTTGTTTAAAAATGGCTCCTGCGAGCCGTTGTATGAGTTGCAGGATATCATGGACATACCGCTGGGCTGTTATTGTGCCATGGATCAATACTAGGGGTGACCGTGTATTGTAGGCAACGCCACCCCATACCATCACACCAGCTGTGGGAGTGGTGTGTCGCTGTAAAGAAAAGGCAGGATTGAGGTATTCACCACGAGGTCTCCACACAGGAACACGATTGTAATCACTGCTGAAACTGAATCTGGATTCGTCTCTAAAGCCGACCTGGTTCCATTCCGCTGCAGTCTAGTTTCCTCGTGCGCGACACCACTCCAAACGGAGGTGTCGTTGGGTGGGCGTCAAAGGTTGCACACGTAATGGGGGCCGTGATCCCAAATGTCCTTCAGCCAGGCGCCTTCGTATGGTTTGAGAAGACACAGGGGCCCCTAGTAAAGATGCTATTTGTGCTTGGATGGCAGCCGATGAAGCAGTTGACTGCATACGTGCATTCCTTACAATGTGGCGGTCTTCTCGACGACTGGTCTGTCGAGGGCGACCTGAGCCTGGTCTTCATGTAAATGACATCTCTCGGATCCACTGGTCCCAACACAATCAGAGCGGCCTAATTGCCTATCTACTCGCTTAGCTGACCACCCAGCTTCCATCATGCCGGTGGTTCTCTCCCTCTCAAACTGCTACAGCTACTCATATTGTCTTCGAAATGGCGTAATGGCGTGTTTACCTCAGCCGTTCCTGTTGGCGTATACTAAATTAAATGCTCATAAAATGCCAACGAGTTATTAAAACTCATTAGTAGGTAAAAGCATTTAGTAGAGTATTTATGGCAGGGCAGCATTTGCTGAAGTAAGAGATGGCTAAAAAGAAAAACACATCATTCACAGTGCACAATAAGTGGTCAAAAAAAGAACAAACGTCATTAAGATTTAAACTTTTTATTTCAGCTAAACGATAAAAATATTTAAATCAAATAGTAATTTTAAAAAAAGAAAAAGTTACTTACAAAAAAAAAGAAATTATGGTAGCTCTTTAATTGTTAAAAGAAAGACAAAATAAAATAATTATTTACCCATTCCCTTTCTGATACAATTAAAGTTTTACGAAGCAGCTCTGATGCTATTCTCGTCAAAAAGAAAAAGAGTTATTCGAATTTTTCTAAAACACCTGTTCAGCTAACATCATGACAGAATGACATCATCAACATATGACATCATTCCTCCCGATATTTGAATAAAAATACTTTGCATAACTGAAAACCCTTTTTTTTAAAACTCCGCTTATCGGCGGCAAAATAAAATATCCTTTTAATGTTAAAATTAATTAAAAAAAGCTAAAGTAAATGAAGATAAGTATGTATATTGGAGAAAGAAAATATATTATGGCCGAAGATAAGAATATTTAGGGTAAGTAGTGCTAACAGTTCCTTTGTAAACAATTCAGCACACTCAAACAAGCTTTGGTTATTTGTTTAATACTCCATGGGGGGGGGGGAGAACGACGTTAAATGCCCTCTGCTGGCTATACAGAATGCACAATAACGCTGCATTTCTAATCATTTGCATATCTCACCGACATGTTACCTTAATGCCAAGTTTTGTTACAATCCTGCTATTATTTCTTGGTGCGCTAATTTTTTTGTCCATGAGTGTATATAGTTATTGGAGATTAATTTTAATTTTTTTAGCACTATAAATATATTGAAAGTTATGAAATTTTTATTTTGAGTTATTAAATGGAAGTTAAAAAAAATCTTATTTTAAGAACTAAGCATTTTGATCATTTGAATTTGATGTGACCAATTTTTCATTGAAATTTATTTTGAATTAAAAAAAAAACTATAAAATGTGATAAAAAATGTAAACATCCTTAAACCTGCATTTTGTCATACTTAGAAAGGAATAATAATATCTTTGCAAGATGTAGTGAAGGTAAATACAAATGGCAAAAATATTTCCTAAGACAATTGGGCAATATTTAGGGTAACAAAGATGTTTTGCCATTTAAAAATTGATCTGTATTTTTTTTAATTTACAAACTCATGAATCTTAATTGATTGAATGTGCAGTAAAAAAC
The DNA here is from genome assembly GCA_019973975.1 of Trichonephila clavata. Classification (NCBI taxonomy): domain Eukaryota; kingdom Metazoa; phylum Arthropoda; class Arachnida; order Araneae; family Nephilidae; genus Trichonephila; species Trichonephila clavata. Next base: position 55,605 of record BMAO01012652.1, on the reverse strand, counting down.
ATAAATGATTTTCCATTCATTGTAACTTCTAACATTTCATTCTCTGTTTTGTTTCTGCAGATTTTCTTGTTCTATGAGTATTCGATAAAAATATACTTAGTATACACAGATTGGGTTTTTGTTAAAATATTTTGTTGTATTTAATTCTTTTTGTTATTGTAGACCCATGGAGAAGTTGAAAGACGTATTGTGTCTCAGTTGTTAACCTTGATGGATGGTCTTAAGCAGCGTTCCCATGTTATTGTTATGGCTGCCACCAACAGACCTAATAGCATTGATGCTGCTTTGCGTCGGTTTGGTAAAGTATAGCTTTTTATTTATTTTGAATTCCTCTAGTGATGTTTAGAATAAACAATTAGTTTGTTTAGAATTATTTTTAAATATTTAAAGAAATGTTGCTGGAGTGTTCTTTAAAAAATTGGTGAAATGAGTATTATATAAAAAAAATTGATTTATAGTTCCAAATTACTTTTTTATTGCTTACAAATTGTTTAGAAGAGATTAATTTTTATGTGGGTAACAGTTGGATGGAATAATTCTTGATATCTCCCACTCCAAAATTTGAAACCCCCATATAATTAACTGTACAACAGACTTAAATAAAGAATTTGTGAAAATTCTTGCATTTTAGTATAATGGATAAAGTAGTAAATTTTTCCATTTTCAGTTTTTCGAATTTTTTGAACTTGTATGTAAATCAACTAAGTACTTTAATAATTTCCCATTTTTTGCTTGTGGGAATGTTTTAAACTAATTTCTGTATAAATTCCAGATTTTGAATATGCAAATGATGTTCGGGGTCTGTGAACAATTTTTCTTTAGCAAAATATGGGAGGGAATTTATTCCAAAAGAATTTCTTCTAAGGATTGAAATTAAAAATTCCTGCACTTTCATTTTTAAACTTGCACCAGACAGCATCTGGCTGTATTCTGTATATCATTTATTTCGAATATTATCGCTAAAAATGTCTAAAAATTTTTTGCTGTGTGGGTTTTTTAAAAAAAAATAAACATTTTTCATTGACAATTGTATGATGAAATCAATTATATGAACTCAAATCAGCTGTTGGAACTATTACAAGTCTTGAATTTATGAAATTATCTGTAGAAATTATCTTTACTTAATTATTGAGAAGTATATCAACAAGTTCTGCTGATTAATAATTATCTGTTAGGTAATATCCTTTATTCAGTAGTGGCTGCATAAGAGAATCTTCAGTATTTGAGAGGATTTATACTTTTTGATGATTACCGGTATTTGTGCATCGTTCCTAGTAATAACTTGATAAACATAACCACAGATTTCAATTCACATGAAAAAAACTTTTTATAACGAATTGTTTCCTGTGTAACTTTCTTGGAACAATAACAAGCTTACTTTGCTTTTTTTTTGTTGATAACTATTTTGAATAATTTAATATACGCCTTTATTAGTTTCAGAAACTATCATTTCAAGAAAATTATTATATTAAGAGCAAATGTCAAGAAATTGTCGAGTTCTATTACTTTTAAATCAGTGTTTAAATGAACAGCTAGATTAGGAATGAAAGGAAAGCATAACTTAGGTAAAGTAAAAGTTCTGAACTTGAATTGTGTATATATAGGTCATATGAACTTTCAGTTTCCTTGTGTGTAGAGCAGTCCAATAACAAACTTTCATTACTTCGAGATTTATTTAGAGAAATTTCAGATAACTGTCCGAGTCAATATTAGCTATGTTCTGTTAAAAGCCACTCATTTCTTCTATTTTAGCTCCAAATTTAAAAGAAAGTTTCAAAGAATGTGATATTCCCTAGCTAGTGAAGAAAAGTCACTTTTTATATAAAAGAATGGAGTAAAAACCAACCTTGAAATCAATTTATATTTGTTTTAGAATCCTAACTTTACTGGACTACAAGAGCTATCTGTTAAAGAAATATTATACACTTAGCAAGCAAAAAATTTGGTCAAATTGGTAGCTTTTAAAACAGAAAAAAATGTTGCCTGTGCGGAACATGAACAGTTTTTTTATATGTTTGTGAAATTCATGTACCTTTAAATCTGAGATTTGTCTAATTTAATTCAATTGTAATTGCAGGTCGTTTTGATCGTGAAGTTGATATTGGAATACCTGATGCCACTGGAAGATTGGAAATTCTCCGTATCCATACCAAGAACATGAAACTTGCAGATGATGTTGATCTAGAAAAGGTTGGCTTTACATATTTATTTGTTGGGTTCTTAGGAGAACATGTTTGTAAAAAAACTAATTGGATATTAAAAATTTTTTAAAGTATTCTTGAATCATTAATATTTTTTTAATATTCATTTTTTTGCATTTATTTTTAATCTATAGACATGTATTAAGATTTCTCAATTAGTGCATTTGTTTGGTAAAGAAAGCTAATTTATGAGTAACTTTTTTAAAGAATTATTTCTTAATTGAAATCTTGTATTTTTTCCATTTTATTTGTTTGTATATGGCAGGGTTAGTATTAGTAGATATGAAAACTGTTGATAAAAGCAGAGAGCAACAGTAGTAAAAGCTGACACCAGTGGTGAGAGCAAATAATACAAATTTTATTTACAACACTATTTATATATGATACCGATGACATGACGAAATCATTTTGATTAAAATTAAATTGGATGCCAATATAGTCGTCAAGTGAAGTGCCGGGTGGAGATCAAAGTGGTTAAATTAATTTTAATCACCTAAAATGAGTAGGTTTCCTATTTGAAGTACGAGAGAATTAAATTTTTCTAAGAAAAACTAATTTAGTGACTAACTTAATGCAAAAAATGTCTTTATTTTTAAGTATTATAATTGAATTTTCTACAAGTACTTCAAAATTTTTTTCATTAGATTATAATTCATTTTTGTAGATTGCTGGAGAAACTCATGGTTTTGTGGGTTCTGATTTGGCTGCATTGTGTTCCGAAGCTGCTTTGCAACAAATTCGTGAAAAAATGGATTTGATTGATCTTGAGGATGAACAAATTGATGCTGAAGTTCTCAACTCCCTTGCTGTCACCATGGACAACTTCAGAGTAATACATTTTTTAAATATTGAATGGATATCTTGCTGCCATTTAAATCCTAATCTTACTATTAAATGATATTAACATTTTCAATATAGTCTAATAAAACAAATTCTATGACATGTTTTAGTAGGAACATAAAGACTATACTGAACACTGATCATGACTCTTAGGAGATCAAAGAAGTGGATATGTATGCTAAACTTTCAAATATTCTTATTAGAATTATTAGTTTTTTTTTTATGGTTTATCTCGACGAAGAAAAGAAAGAGTTTGTGTGTTTCAGCTGTTCCGGCCAAATTAAGCCACCTAGAAGTATGAAACCTGGCATGTAGAAGGAATAGGTCATTATGCTATTAACCTCAAAGAGTTTTTTTTTTTTCGAATTCGCTTTAGATTTTTTTAAAATTCAATTTTTATGGGATTTTTCAGCCTAAATGGAGATATGTCATCAGCCATGTCAAGTCTTAACTTTGTGAAAATTAATGTTTCGAGCAGTTTTGGGGAGAATTTTAGCTCATTTTATAGTATATACTTATTTATGGTTGTATTTATTCGTTTTTGTTACTCGTTGTGAAGGAATAACAGTTGTTTTTCAAAAAAATCATCCCAAAAAAAAATGCTTTTTTAAAATTTTATTTTTTTGATTGGCAACACTAATTTGATAACAGTAGATAACGGTCTTCCAGCTAAACCTATTATGTATTTTTTCAGTAACTAAATTGAATTCGTTTAATATACACTTTTATTTTGCTTATATTTTGAATGATTATTCCGAACCATTTCTAGGTTTATATTTAATTTTGTGGTTTCTTTTTGAGCTTAAAAATTTCTGATTTATTTTGTATGTAGTCAATTGTATTCTGTTTTGGTTTAAGGCAGCATCACATTTATTATTCTTTTTTCATTTTGACCGTTATATGTATTCATTTGATTCTTCTGTATTGTTTTTGATTTAACTTTGTCATTTATTTTCCAGAATTTCTGATTTTTGTTTGTTTTCATGTTATAATTTTTTTTTTACAATAATTCGAAATTGAATTGGTTTAATATGCATTTTTATGGTTTTCGGTTTATGTTGATTGTTAAGATGTGTGCTTAAATGTTGCAATTGCCATGTTTATTTTATGAACTACCTTTCGAGGTAATTGTTATTTTGAATTGTTAATGTTGATTTTTAATGACCCAAGTGTACGAGCTGGTGAACTTTAGGTATCATACATTCTCTTGCCAAGTTGTCCTAAATGATGGTGATGGCTCCTGCCTCTTCAGTTCAATTTCTTATTTGTTGTGTGCAATCCAGTTTTGTTGTGCGACAGGCTGTTCATTTATTATCAGCAACTGGAATAGATTTAAGGTATTTACACATGATCATGAACTGAACAACTACCCATCTGGCAAAGTGTTTAAAACTGCCATGTTGAACTCTGTGACTTACTGCTCCGCTTCTGACAGGCTGTCGTGAACTCTCTTCTTGCCGTTTCCAGATTTCTCATAATGGATATCTCTTTGCTATATTTGGGAGCATTTTCATACTGTTAAAAACATGAGGTTCAGTGGCAAAAACTTGGAGTGGTGGACACTTTGATGCCTATGTGTTTGTTTCTTCTCATAATGAAGAATCGAAATTTTCGAAAGCAACATTTAAGTCATCAGAAATTCTTAAGCTGGGAAAGAAATGACTGTATTAAATCTAAAATCAGAAGCAGTAGATAAGAATCAAATGTAGTAAAAAAGTCAAAATGAAAAAAGAATAATAAACCTGACACAGCCTTAAACCAAAATAGGTATTACAATATGAATACTACACACAAAATAAATCAAAAAATTTCAAGCTGAAAAGAAAGGACAGAATTAAATGTAAACCCAGAAATAGTTCGGAATAATCATACAAAATATAAGCAAAACAATTATATTAAACTAATTTAGTTAGTGAAAAAATATATAACAGGTTTAGCGGGAAGACCGATGCATCTTCCTATCAGAATACAGTCTTAACCATTTGGGTCCTAAGCAGCAACAACAAAGATTCTTGTGTTTTTATATGAAAAAAAATTAGTCAGATTTTGGTGGTTATAGCGTGATTTGCTTAGTGCCAGTTTGGCTGTGGTGATGCTAATATGTAAGAATACAAAGGCTAATACAAATTTTTATTTATGTATGAAATTTTCTGACATGTTTTCTTTTTGTTAAACTGAACATTGGTACTATCAATCTACAGTTGTACTTATGAAATTTTCTGACATGTTTTCTTTTTGTTAAACTGAACATTGGTACTATCAATCTACAGTTGTACTTAGGCTATGTTTAGTGTAAAACTGAGTCATCACCTGAATATCAGTATATTTCAGCGGTACTTGCCTACTTCCAACTGCATAGCATGACCATTTGGTAAAAAAAATAAGTATTTATGTATTATCGCAACCTATTGATGGCATTATATGAAATGAAGCATATGGTTGCTAATTCAGCATGGACAACACATAGGAAATTGCAGTTGCCAACTGGACAAGTTATTAATAGTTTGCAATTGTTTTCAATAATACATAAGTGCCAAAAAATTGGTTGAATTGTCGAATCGGCCACTTATCCCGCCAAGTGTTTTCTCACCAAATCGATAACTGTGCCAATTCTGGTAAACCTTTTCGTTTTTGTATCAGTGAAGTCAGATTGTGTTGTGATAGGGTTGCTACTCCAAAACACAACACACAAAAATGCGCCAAATTAGTGGTTTCTCAAAACTTGACGGACCAGTGGCCGATTCGACAATTTCACCAAAAAATCTTCCTATGATATTTCAATTCTTACATATTATCGCAACCTATTAGAGACATTACTTGAAACAAAACACGTGGTTGCCAATTTAGCGCTTACAACACATGTGAAATCAGCATTGCCAATTCGGCGAGTTATTTTGAGCAGTGGTATTGGTCAATAAAATCTTAAGTTCCTGCATTTCCTTCCGTTGAAAAAGGGGTACTGCCTTTTCTGAAACTAACATATTAGAGTCACCGCAGTCAAAATGGCTCTTTCTTCACCAAAATTTGATTTTTTTTTCCATATAAGATACATAAGAATCTGTTATTTTGATATCATGGTGCAAATTTTGCTGCATGATGCCAATACACAAGTAGCCTTTTCCTTTATTGGTAGATTCCATGTTTTTCCATTGTAACAAAAGAGTAGAAAAATGTAACTGAAGAAAATGACAATTCAAACTAATTGAGATTAACAGATTGTCAATATTGTGATTTTAAGTTAGAATTTCTATTTATGTATAAGTCTGATTATGGTAGTTTCATCAAAAGTGATAAGGCATAAGATACGTGATGACAGTGTCTCAAATCTAATTGTCTGTGTTCAAGCATGCGTAGTGGGTGCTACCTGGTGATGATTAAGTGTATTAAAAAAAACGAGAGTTGAGTTTTTCAGTGTGTGTGTGGGAGACCAGACAATCGAGGGCATGGAATTATGGTGCCCATCACAGTGTTCCGACATACGCCCTGAGCAACAGAGAGAGAAAATAAAAACTTTTGTCAACAACCTCATCTGGTTTCCTGAGAGCAACACATAGGGACTACTCCCCAACAGACTGCATTGGTGCATATACCTCTGATAACTTTATTTAGTTCATCTGCTACACTTAATGGTTTTTGTATATAAATTGATCCAGTTATTGAATCAGAATGTGAATCAATTTCAAGTGTTACCTCATGTGAAATAGAAGATCCAGTTGCATGAGCTGTTAGTAATGCAATGGGATTTGAAGAGTCTCAAGTCTTCCAAGCAGGTCCGTTATTAATTTACGGCATTTAATTGAAAAAGGAACTGTGACAAAATCTAATATTGAGATGCTTATATTACTGAGTAAGCATTGCAGTGAGCTACTGATATCTGTGCGACGTTCTCCTATACGAGAAATGTGAGGGCAAAGCATATATTTTTTTTTACATATAGCACTTATAATTGCACAAAAAAATTCTGCGTACATATTTCATAAACAAAATATAAATATTTGAAAAATTAAATTCTTAGAAAATTTTTATGAGAAAAAATGTTTTAAATATAATTTAGACAAAAATTAAATCCCGGAATCAGTTATTTTAATCCCGGGATTTTGGGATTGGAAAAACACCGGGATCCTGGGGCTGAAATCCTACTAGATATCTTCCAAAAATTCTAACTGCCTCTGTCCGTCCAAGCTAGCTGACACCGGTCATCCTGAGGGTGAAAGAAATGTCAGTTTTCTGACCTCACTCACGAAGGGGAGAAAATTATAGAAGAAAATAAGAGAAAACATATCAAATTTCACGGTTTAACATACACACACACCTCAAAACCTTCAAGGTTCTAAACATAAGAAAACTGACATTAAACGTATACAATACAAAAAAGTAAATAAGATACATTAAATGTAATACCAGATTCACTATACTTTGAAAAAACATTCCAAAATATAATTCAGACAAAAATTAAATCACAGGATTTGTTATTTTAATCTTGGGCTCTGAGGATTGGAAAAAAAACCACCGTAATCCTGGGGCTGCAAACCCTAATTTGCATTCATTCATATTTATTTACTCTTCAGCTTGCTAATTTTTTCTCTTACATTGAAATATTTGTTTTTGGTAAATTATTTACTTTGAGGCGAAAGTGCAATTTGTATAAAACTATTTATACTGTGAGCATTCATTTGAAAAAAAATATTTTTAATTTTTGGTTTTCTACTTCATACAAGGTTTTACCTTCCATAAAAAAAAATATTATAATTGCTATAATAGATGAATTTTTATTTTTAACTTATCCTGTGTGAAGAATGGGCATTTCAGCTAGTATATATACACTGGTGTGCAAAAATTAAGGACGAAGTCGAAAAATTAGCATATCAGCTGAACGAAGAGGCAGAGCGGACAGAAAGACCAATCAGGAGATTAAGTGAGGTGATGTACGGTAGCACATGCGCAGATATGCAGGTAGACGTAATGGGGGAGTGTCTGAGTAGTAAAGCATGTTGTCGGTGTAAGATTAGTATTTCTGGCAAAGAGATTGCACACCGTATAGCAGTTAAAATCACACCGAGTTGCTGCCTCAGCGAGAAATGGCGAATAATCAATCTGTTAGACGACATCTGGATGCTTTTACCCGAGGTCGAATCATTGGGAAGTTGGAGGAAGGTCGCAGTGTGACAAGTGTGGCTGCAGAGTTCGGAATTGCTCACAGCATCGTTTCACGACTTTGGAGACAATTTCAAACTACAGGAACAGCTATCCGGGGGTTCAGTAGTGGTCGTCCACGAGGAACCACACTCGCAGATGACCGGTATATTGCCTTACAGGCCAGAAGAACCAGGCGGCAGACAGCGGGAGAAATCGCTAGACACACGACACAGGCTACTGGACGACCGATATCGCATTTTACTGTGGCCAGAAGACTGCACGGTGGTGGTCTGTTTGCACGACGCCCTGTACGGTGTGTACCTCTAACGCCTGCCCATCGGAGAAGGCGTTCTCTGTGGTGCCGGGAACACCGGAATTGGAGACACAATGAATGGGGACGAGTACTCTTTACAGATGAGAGCAGATTCAGTCTGAGTAGTGATTCTCATCGCATACTCATCTGGAGAGAGCGGGGAAGCCGCAATCATCCCTTGAACATCATTGAAAGGGACAAGTATGGAGGTGGCAGTGTTCTCATTTGGGGAGGCATCATTCTTGGTAGTCGTACAGACCTTCATATCTTCGACGCAGGTTCAGTCAACGGGACCCGTTATTGTAACGAGATTCTTCTTCCATATGTGCGTCTTTTTAGAGGCGCTATGGGTCCGCAGTTCCTTTTCATGGACGACAATGCACCATGTCATCTCACAGTAGCTGCCGAACAGCTCTTAGAGAGTGAGTATATTGAACGTATGGATTGGCCGGCACGATCTCCGGATCTCAATCCCATCGAGCATGTATGGGATTTTCTAGGCAGACGCTTGGCAGCTCGTACCTTACCACCAGTAACGATTCCGGAGCTTCGATTGGCGCTGCAAGACGAATTGGCAGCAATGCCTCAACAACTCATTGACACGCTCATTCTCAGCATGGGCAGATGCTGTGAAACCTGCCTAGCGGTCAGGGGAGATCATATCCCCTACTAAAGACCGGATATTTCTTGCTGGACACCCATCACAGGGATGTTTCGGCCTTCAGTCGCATTGCGCTCCATGCTGCTTTTTCAATAAAGCTTCTTTTTATCCCTCTGATTTCTTTTAGTAAGTGTTGCTTACATTACTCATGTCCTTATGTATTGGGGATCTTACGGTATTAAATATGTTGATTTGGAATGCTTTTGTACAAAGTTATATTGAAAAAACCATCTTGTCCTTAATTTTTGCACACCAGTGTATATATATATATATCATGGTCTTTTTCTTAGAAAAAATTGTCAAAACAAATGTATTTTCCACCAGCATACCTGTTCCTTTGATGAAATGATTTTTTAAAATTTAAATGTTCTTATTTTCTTCATTTTAAAACCAATTACTTAATACATGTAGTCATTTAAAGTATTAAAAATTTCTGAGTGATAAATTTGTAATTTTAGTGGGCTATGGGCAAGAGTAGTCCTAGTGCTCTTCGTGAGACTGTAGTGGAAGTACCTAGCGTAACTTGGGATGATATTGGTGGATTGGAAGGAACAAAGAAGGAACTACAAGAAATGATCCAGGTGAGATCAGAATGAATGTAATTTTAAGATTATTCAAAAGTTTGTTTAAATTAAAAATTTGTCACATTTAAAACTGAAGAGATTTTCATATAAAATTTACATAATACATTTTATCCTTCTTAAAAATTAAAGTAATATCAAACTAAATTTTAAATGTTAACTATATGTTTAAAACTATTGCAATTTTATCTAATTTTTTTTTCAAGTATTTGATTTTACATTTGTATTTGTGATGTATTTGATTCATGGCAATATGTTTTCTAGTATCCTGTGGAATATCCAGACAAATTCTTAAAATTTGGCATGACCCCATCAAGAGGTGTCCTATTCTATGGTCCACCTGGATGTGGTAAAACTCTCCTTGCTAAAGCCATTGCCAATGAATGCCAAGCCAATTTCATTTCCATCAAGGGGCCGGAACTCTTGACTATGTGGTTTGGTGAATCAGAAGCCAATGTCAGAGACATTTTTGATAAGGTGAGTTTCTTTCTCCCCTTTTTTTAGAATGTTCAGAAACTTACTCCCTAGAATGATGGTTTGAAACTGTTGAAAATCTTTTCTTGGTGTAAAATAATCTTTTTTCCCAATAGGCTCGTGCTGCTGCCCCTTGTGTGTTATTCTTTGATGAATTAGATTCTATTGCAAAAGCTAGAGGAGGCAGTGTTGGTGATGCAGGTAATTTTTAATAAATTTTTTGTTTACCAAGCAAAATAGTTTTCTATGAAAACAAATGGATAATTCTTGGAATGAATGAATTGAAATGAGTTTAATATATAAATGCATAATTTAACAAATAGCACTCACTAAGTGGATTCTGAGTTTCTGACCTCTCATATTCTGTCTCGTGTATCTGCAGACAAACATATTTAAAAACTAATTGACTTTTTTTTGGATTAATTTTAAACATTAGAAGTGATCCAATAATTCAATATTAATAAATCAAAATATTCTATTTGATTAAGTGAATGTAAAGATTAATATTTTTTTAGCAGAAAGGTCTTATCTAATGAATATAGTTTTTAAAATGTTTGTTTTATTTAGCTTCATCTTCTACACAAAAGAGCAATATATCTTTATATATATTTTTGTGGAATTTTAAAGTGCCTCTTGGTGCTAGTGTGGTTAATGTTGAAATGTTCACAAATGCTAATTATTGAATTTAGATTTAAAAAAAAAAATGACTGAATTTCTATTTTTAGGTACAGTTTTAGTAATTGAGTTACTAATGAGATTTAACTGTAATATAGATATAAGAGAATGTTCCCATACATTTGAAGAAATCTTTTATTGCTGTCATTATACCAGATATTCATAATGCAGATGTTTTTTCATTTGCTTAATATTTAAATGAAATGAATTATTGATTTTGTGATTCAAGAAATATTATATCTACAATTGTTAAAATTCTTGGAACTGTGGATAAAATCTGAAAGAAATTCAAAAATTGTTGATTGAACTTATTCAATTTTTAAAATTTTAATATAAATTTTCAATCTAAGGAAAGTTATTTTTAACCATAAATGAACTAAAATTTATCATAAATAAAATTATTTAATCAAGGTATTCTAAATGATTTTTTTATACCTTTATTTGGTTAAGTTATGTATTAGGAAGGGAAAAAAATTTATATTCAAATTTTTTGTAGATATTTAAACATGTTTTTTCCCCCTTATGAGCATTTATTTGCAAGGCTTGACACAATTGCTAAGGAATAGTCAAATTTTTTGCAATAATTAAGAATAAACAATGATTATATAAAGAAATATGAAACTAAGTACATATTTAGTAGGGATGTGAATTTATTATAGTGCAAAATGGTACAGATATCACCTAATCGAAGAATTAAAAGCTTAAAAATAAAAAAGATGCTCTCCTTAGATGACATCCAGCCACAAGAAATTGATCTTCAGGTCAGAATGATGCAGACATGAGTATCTTAGTAAGATGTGTATTGACCATGGACACTATTGCATGTTTTGCATCCGTCCTCCATGTTCTTCACTAAACTATTGAAGAGTCCTGAGGGGATATTGTCTCACTCTTCTCTCAAGGCAGTATTAAGCGCTTGCACTGTATAGGGAGGGACATCTGCCAAGAGCATCCCAGGCATGTTCAATAGGGCTTAGGTTGGAAGAGTAAGCGGACCATTGCATACGGAGAATATTTTCACTTTGCAATGTGTCTGATACCTCAACTCTTCTGTGTGGCCACACATTATCCATTCATAAACAGAAATTCTCTACCAACAGCACCCCTAAAAATAAATCTATGCAATGTAACGCTTCCCCCTCAAAGATGTGTAGTATTGTTATGCCATTGTGCATGATGCTTGCCCACTCCATCATGCCTGTGCCATACTGATCATGTTTACGAACTAGCTTTTGTGCATAAGGTGTTCCATGCTCTCTTTAAAGTACATGGTAGCCAGAATTACTTGTCACGCTGAAATGAGATTTGTCGAACATCTCGACCAATTTAGGTGATCCCAACCAAAATACTTCTTACCCAGCGTAATCTCTCTCAACAATGGTGTGGGTGAAGTGGGATGCAATGAACATGCTTGGATGCGTAAAAACAACTTGATTTATTTGCCTTGAAATGGCTCTTGTTGAAACATAATTACTGGTAGCAGTTGCAAGGTTTGCAGCTATCTGGCCAGGAGTGAAATTTGTTCCTTTTTCCCACTAGAGCTACATAGATTCCTTAAAGGTGTGGTGTTCCTACCATGGCCCTCAGTATGCTTTCACAAAGCATTTCCACTTTCAGTAACCTTCTTTAATTGCGAGATGACACTCTTTGATACACCCATTGCTACTGTGACACTTTGACCTGCTTCCAATCTTCCAACTGCTTGTCCTCGATCCTAGTCCCTCACATGTCTTTCTGATATTTTTTCTTAATTATTGTAAGAACCAAACAGAATTTCTGAAGAAAACTTTTATAACATCTAGCATTATTTTCGTCAAAAAGCATGAATTTTTGTTTGAATCATGAGCTTGTATGCACTATCTTCTATTCAGATAACGAATCCTGGTCTGCCACACCATAAATTTTTTTTTTATAAACAAATTTTTCATAGTATGGAAATTCAGTATTCATAAAATTAAATTAGAAAAATGATACCAAACCGTGACGTTTATATTGAAGCAAGTACGTACAGCTAACAAAATCTTGTGAATTTTATCTTAGCATAGCATAAGAAATGCATAATTTTGTTGAGTTATATTTAACCTTTATTATTTTTGAAATGTGTGCATTTCAACTACCTTTTAAATTGTTTTTTTTAATGCAAATGTCAGTTTAAATGTTATGCATAATTGTTGTGTACTTATGAGCTGTCTATGTCATTCCAAACCCCATCATTTGTAAGGTATTAAAAGAACTTTAACTATCATGACTGAATTAATTGATTCTTCTAATTGTATGGCTAATATATTTAAATTGCAGTCTAACATTTATTTGTTCATTTTTTAATGAATGATTAAATATTTAAAAAATATTTCATGTGTTTAAAAGCTTTTCTATGTCTACAGTCTTGTGAGATTTTTGCATCCAATCATTTTTTATAAATGGGTTTTTTTGTATTAAAATATGCAGATTTCTTTTTTTAGCTAATTCTCCAAAGTAATAGTTAAGTTCAAAGCAATAGGTTATTGTTTGTGTTTAAATTACAGATTAAAATTTGTAAGCTTTGCACATTATTTTTAATTCAATTTATGCCTTACTTAAATATTAAAATACAGAGGAAAAGGTTTCAGTTAACTAATATGAATGAGTTTCACAGAGAAAAATAAAGTAGCATTAAGGAGTTGGGAGGTAACAAGTACAGTCATGCTTTTTATTTCTAATAAGTTTTTTGTTCAGTGTTTATTGATAGAAAAATATTTATCATCAGGTGGTGCTGCTGACAGAGTCATCAATCAGATTTTGACTGAAATGGATGGAATGAGCAGTAAAAAGAATGTTTTTATTATTGGAGCCACTAACAGGTATATTTTCTTTATATGTGATACCATCATTGAGGGGATAAATATCTATTGCATTAAACTGCACTTGATTATAATATGGCAATAAAATTGAAACTGGTGCAAATGGGATATTTAAAAGAAGAGTTTTTATTTTAGGCTGTTTGCTGTAGAAAACTATTTTTTTTTTTAACTTTGGATATTACTTTTTAAATGAGGTTGCTTCAAGTTTAAAAATAAAGTAACTTAAGATTATTTTTATAAATAGCCAAAACATTCTTTGCAGAAAGTATTGATGTTTATATTTATGTAGCAATGTAAATAGAATGATTTTTCTTTAAAAGGCCTGACATCATTGATCCTGCTATTCTGAGACCTGGTCGTCTAGATCAGCTTATTTACATTCCATTGCCTGATGAGAAATCTAGAGAATCTATATTAAAGGCTAATTTACGAAAGTCCCCAGTCTCTCAAGTATGTATTCTTTATAATTCTAAATGGAATTTGCAGTCAGTATTTTCAGAAGCAGTGAAGATTAAGCTAAATAACTCCATGAAATAATTTAACTGAAACATATAATAATTGATAGCTGCTCAATAACTTTACATGTATAGAAAGAGAAACTGATCCATTCTTGAATTTTAATTGTAAAAAAGATTAAGGAAATTTAAATATGTGAAATTATTTTATAAGTTAATTTTAGGTTCTCATCAGCAGTTTGGCTAAATTACTAATTTCATCTAATTTTAAATGCTCATTTAAAAATGAAGATATTTCTTTAATTAAAATATATTTTCATTTCTTAATGATAATTTTTAGGGGATCTGTTTTTAAATTTATTGCAAAACAATGTTAGAAATTCAATGTTATGCATAAAGGATTAAATGGATTTTGAGAAATAATGTAATTTTATTTGATCTTTCTTAAGGTCTTATAATTGTTTATGTTTAGAACTACTTAAATGAAACTAAAATTATGTATTATATGTGTGCATTAATTGAAGTTAAGTGATGTTAATTGGAATATGAGTGTAGGTTGTGATTGGTTAACCTTTTAAAGTTCTCTACATATTCTTTTTGAAAAATTAACAAAATAATTTCAAAAATGACTATTAAACATGATGATGGTCATAAATATACGAAGAAAAAAAATTAGCATTTTTCAATTTCGAGAAATTTATGGTTTCACAGTGAAACCAGTGAACAGTTAACGGTTCATTTTCCCCATTCAAACTAACCAATCCAAAAGATTATTCAGAAAAAAAAATCTGATAATTTATGACCATAAAACTTTTTGTTTTAACAAAATTAAGGAAAAATAATTTTAAAGTTTTTAATTATTTTTAAAAATTTTCTGCATTTTTATAATTTTAATACAAATTTGAACATGAAGTTACATTTATTTAACATAACATACTGAAAATAATTTACATTCCTTAATAAAAAATTGCTAATACATATAAAGTTTCCATCGATAATTATAAAGAAATAATCTTACACTATTAAAATTCGAAGGTAAACAAACGTATCTATCTATGTATGTATGTATGTGCGTCTATCTTCTCACGAACCGCACCACGCAGAAAGTCGCGGAAGGTACCAAAAGATCGGGAATTTTCCGGGGAAGCCGTATTGCCCATTTATATTCCGATATTGTAATTAGTTAAAAAGATATTAATTAAAAACCTTAAAATGCCTAATTGTTTTACTCCTGCCGGTTGTTTACTTGGCGGAACTTCCCTTCCGTTTCGGCCGAGCGGTAATCTTACGTGTTCCACCATATTAAAATTGTCATCTAATTTTCGGTGTCGAAATTAGACAAAAAAAAATTACAGAATCGGAAAGATAATTTATTTCGCCACTACACAATATAATTGTTTTTGTAAAATAACGATATTTTCTATTTTTTTTTCGAATTTTTTAAAATAGTGTTAAAACTGATGCGTTTTTATGAAAATTATTTCTAAATCATTGAGTATGAATTACTTTTCGTGTTCTTAAATCGATATTCTACACTAATTAACTTCAAGCCTTTTTCTTTTAGGTCCATTCATTTAAAAAATAAAATTCCCCAAACTTTTTTTTAAAGAATTTTTAAAAAATAGTCTTAATTTTTACTTTACATTGAATAACTTCGTCATTTATGAAGATAATCTCACAAAACCTTTTTTCCGTGTGTACAGTAATATTATCCGTAACATATACGAAGATTAAAAAAATTGCTTCAAAATTACGGATTTAAAAAAAAAAAAAATTGTGATTTTCGTAAACTTATATTTTTCTGAGAAATAAATTAAAAAGTAGTAATTTGTACATTTTTTATTTCAAAGTACGTTATTTTTGCAAATAGTTGGTGATGTTTGAGAGCATTAACGTAAAAATTATGCCCTTAAATGAAGGTAATGATTTTTAAAATAATTCAAAATACGCGATTTTACATTTAGCCAAACATTGGCGTCGAAAATTAGCTTTGCGCCAAAGACTTCTGACATGTTTCGCCTTCGACCGCATCTAACTCAAGGGTTACACTAAAAAAATTCTGCCTTAAACAGGGGGAAATCAGTAACTTTGGCGAGTAAAAAAAATTACTTTTTCGTCCTCCGATTCATTATTGTTGCCTATTTTCATTTTTCGCTACGGGTCCCGGTAGCACAATCGGTTAGCGCTTCGCTTCATTTACACCGTAAAGCAAATCGTGTCTCTGCGAGTTCGAATCGGCGATGATCTCTTTTTTTTTCATTTCTGCTAATTTTTCCCACGTAAATTTATTTTACTAATAAATACTTATTTTAACATGATCGTCTGTTATTTTATAATGTACTTTTTTTTTTTGCCTTCTAAAAGGTTTTTTTCTAATTTTTAATCATTCAAAGTAATTTCTATCTTTTTCAACAATTCGATTTTGTTCATTTCTGCTTATTTTTCCCTCCTGTAAATTAATTCTCTCTTCTTCAATGATTGAATTCACTTGCTGCATCCCCACTGATCTGAAATTTACTTCATTTTCAGTGCTGCCATTATGTAAGCAAATGGTATGTCACAATTAATTGCTAAATGAGCATTTTTAATCAATTTTATTAAAAATAATTAATAAGTTAGTTTTGTATAATATAATTTTTTTCGCAGATACGTGTTTAAATAATTTTAACACAGAGTGGAATGAAAAACTATAAAATTAAAATTAAAAAAATTAAATGTTTTTATCAAATAGTATTTTTTTCTTTTTGAATGTTTTTTTCAGTGAATGTTAGCATATAACTAGGTTTTCCCCCAAAAGTGGATTTTTAACACTTATATATGTTTAATCAAACATCCAAATCTTTCAAGAGCTATCTGTAGAATTTTTTTTATTAGTATTTATTCATAATGGATTTAAATTAATATATTTTTTTAAAATTAAAATGCATTCAATGCATTTCTGAGATTCATTTAAAATAAACAAATTTTAATAGATAATTGCATGAAGCATTTTTCCCGTGTGTCGAATATTTCAAAAAATACTCACAATTTTACTTCAATATTTAAAATAGTAGTGAAATTTGAAAAATTTCTGTCTTTTTTCAACATACAACTATCTTTAAAAAGGCTACATTTTCGTTTCCGGGGACTAAAAAATTGCAACGAAAGAACTGAAAACTGAGTGAGGGATTTTTTAATTCGCACTGTTCGCCTATTCGAGGGTTATTGGCGATGGACCTTGAAATTTTCAACCATGGTCAAGTGACGAGGACGACACCTGCGCTTTCACCCATCTCTAATAATTAGAACACCACACCAACGCAAGAACAAATTTCGAAAAAGGGAGTTTTAATGACATAGTTAAAGAAATCACTCACATCGCGCACATAAGAGCTATCGGCCTGAGGGAAACACGAAATTTTCATGGGGATGAAGTTATTCACTCGGTAAAAGCCCGTGCAACACCGGGCTAAGCGGAGAGGAAAAAAAATAAAGAAATCAAAGTAATTTCGAAAAATAATATTGGAAGTGTTGAATTTGTGAAGAGAAGGGAAAATGTTAAGCGACAAAGCCATGACACGCACTCACGGGTCATGCACTCACATCGTACGCGTCAAAACCACACAAAAGTGTTGGCGTCAGAAAGAAAGGAGGAAATTAACATGGGGATTAAGTTATACCCTCGGTATAAGCCTGTGCAACGCCGGGCCATGAAAGCTAGTATTTAAATATATTATGTATTAAATTATTATTACACACTATGCGTGTCCTAGAGGTCCGGACCCCCCCCCCCCAAAGCCCTTGAGTTTTTTCGATTGATAATAATCCTATACATCTATAACGTAAAATTTAAGTACTTGTAATTAACAATTTTTTAATTAATGCTAATTAATTCAATAATTTGTTTTTTACTGTTTTTTGTCAACAAAAGCAACAAAATCAATTGGTATTGTCTTGAGGCATGATATGAGTTGGGAGACTTTCGACCATGGACCTCCCCCCTTCCCCTGAAAATTTTTTGTGTGCTCAGAGTTATCATTCAAATGAAGATTCCCTAAAATCTAAATGAATTATCTCACTGGCATCAATCTTGAGACAAATTTCATTTGTTGACCAAAAATCTCTGCAGTTGGGAAATCGTTTTATCCCAGTCACTATATTTATAGCTGAAAAACATATTATATCAGGCACAGTAACAGAAGTGAATGCACTGCCTTTTTGCATAGCATATAAATTCATTTGGTACAAATTGTTTCTATAAAACTGATAGAAAATAATGTCCAAAAAATTAAAATTGGTGAAGGATCTTGAAGGGATGTTGTTTCATGTGAAGGTCCTCTTTGCTCAGTAAAAGGCAAATGTCGAATTTTTACAGAGGCCGTATTTTTCCAAGTAACTTTAGATACACGGGATGGTCCTAGCACACTTATGTCATCTACTTCCTCATCAATATCGGTATTTTCACTTGAAGATGACTTATCAGTCATAATATTCGCTGCTTCACTGAGCGATGATTTATCGTTTCAGTATCAGAGTAAATTGTTCAATACTTCCAGAGCTTCTGGAATGGATAAGCCTTTTCTTGGGGGGGGGGGGAGCATTTAAAAAAATTGCCAGAAATTACACGAAGAAATTCTTTAAATATCTTATCACCAATTTAAGAAAGGAAAGTAAATGCTAGTTTGATATTTCTGTCTTTTCTGAAAACAGCTCAAATACAAAATGCTGAGGAACATCTGTTTCTGAGCTCCCAGCCCTAAATTATTGTAACGTTGGCTTATCAGTAGAACTCACCCCATGTATACATGTCCAGATTGAAGTATGGAGGGTCAGTTGACCAAATGAGCCATTGGATCTCCATAGAAGGCACCCGTGGTTTGCCTTTGCCCCTTATGCGGGAGCATAACATGTGTGAAGTGTCTTGGAGAATGTTTTTGAATTAGCCATTACTTTCTTCATGACTTACAGACATCTATTAGTCCAAATGATCCATAGGAAGGAAACTACGAGTTATAGCCCCTTTGTTTTGTCCTCTACTCTCTATCCTGTTGACATAGCCTATTTGAATAGAGTGTACTGGTGCCAAGGATAGCCACAAAAAGTAAACACAGTGAAAATCTGACAGGACAAGTTAAGCTTCTAGATGTTGGAGAGAGAGCAGAAGTGCTGGACAGTAGTTCACACACATCAATAATGGAGTGCGATTGATTTCGGGGGGGGGGGGGCAGGTGCAATTGCATGGCGAGAGACAATGAGAGGTGGCGAGGGGTGAGAATGTGACCCATCCCTTACTGGATTTTAGTTTCGTGGTGAAGCCATAGATTTTAATTTCATTTTTCTACTCTTCTGTTTATGTATCAAATTGGCTGAAAGTTGTAATTAATAATTTGAAAAAAGCATAGTACAACCTCATGCTATATTTTTAAAAATAACTCCTTTTTTAATATTTTTTAGAGCTAAAGGAATTTACCAAATTTTAAGAAATGTCAATATTTTTCTGTTTAGTATGTCTCAATCGTTAAATATAGCCTTAATTTTGTTATCTATTATTGGTAGGAAAAGGAACAACATTTTTTTTAAAAAAAGCTCTTATGGGAATAAAGAATTTTTATTTTATTTTTTTAAAAAAAAATGTTTAATGTGTGGTTTTGGTGTGAAACCAATGAACGTCAAAAGGTTAAATGAATTTGGAAGAAATCTTGTAATTTTAAGTTCAAATTCAATGCTCATCATAAAATTTTTTTTCAGAATGTTGATCTGAGCTTCATTGCCAAAGTGACCCAAGGCTTTAGTGGTGCTGATTTAACAGAAGTCTGTCAACGATCCTGCAAATTGGCCATCAGAGAGTCCATTGAAGCTGAAATCAGAAGAGAAAAGGAAAGACAGCAAAACCCCGAGGCTGCAGCAGCTATGGTGAGCATATGTACTTCTTTTTTGTAACTTGTTTTATGAATTCTGGTGTAGTATTTATGTGAGAATAGGTTAATAAAAGGTGGCATATAATTTATTATAATAATGAAGAGGATGGAGACAAAACTAATTTGAGTTTGATGGACGGCTCTTGGATTTTAAAAAATGGAATTATATCATAAAAAGAATCTAGCTTCAATCACTAGCTTCTAGTTTTTCACAATACAGATTTTTAAAAATTAAATTTCAATTAGAAGTTTTTTAAGTGATTTAAGAATTTGTTTTGTGTTTATTTAATTTTTTCAATAAATATAAATGAAAAGTATGTGTGAATGCAATGAAAATTTTTGAAATATTGTAGGAAACTGATGAATACGATCCTGTTCCTGAAATCCGCAGGGATCATTTCGAAGAAGCCATGAAGTTTGCTCGTCGTTCTGTCAGCGATAATGACATTAGAAAATATGAAATGTTCGCTCAAACACTACAGCAAAGTAGAGGATTTGGAACGAATTTTAGGTATGTGTTTCATGTGTGGTGTCTGAAATGTGCAATATATATATATATATACTAGCCGTTACCCTCCCGCTTCGCTGGGTATTTCATGATGTTTTATAAATATATATTTATATATATAATATATTTATCTGTAAGCCCTAGCATTAAGAATTCTATTGTATTGGAAAATATACTTATATCTGTAACTCTCGCCTCTTGATAAAAAAAAGGACAGAACTACTAATTTGTATTATCTAATATTCTCTAAAATTGAGTATAGAATGTTTACACTTTCGTAACCCTATAACAAAGTGGATTTCTGCAAAACCAATTTTAGGTGGATCTCTACTCCATTAAATAAACATGGAAGCCAAATTTCAAATCTAAATCTAATAGGGTAAAAACAAAATTTTTACTATCAATACCCCTCGTAATTCCGTTGAGTCGTTCTCCCAAAAACCGTTCTTAGCGGATTTCAATTCAACAAAAGAAAAATGTTAACCAAATTCCATTATTATAGTTCTTGTAGTTCGAAAAAAGAAATTTTTTGTCAACTCAGGAGTTGATTCCCGTCAAATGCATTCTTAGTGGATCCCTATTCAACAAAAGGAACATGCTTAACAAATTTCAAGTACACAGGTCTAACAATTCTAAAACAGGATTTTTTTCCTATAACTCCCCTTCACCCTTCGCAATCCTCCTTGGGTGTTGATTTTTGTTTTACTCTTTGTTTGAGGAACTCTATTCCATGAAAGGAACATGTCTACCAATTATTAAGCAGGTACATCGAATAGTTATAAAACGGAAATATTTATCTATTACGCCCCTTAATCCCCCAAAAGGAAACTTCGGGGTTAATTTTCGCAAGACCCATTTTATAGCGGTTCTGTACTCAACGAAAGGAATATGGTTTCCAAATTTCAAGACTGTACCTCTAATAGTTTAAAAATAAGAATAATTATCTATACCCCCCCCCTTGAGCCCCTGCAATGCCACTTGGGGGGGGGTCTGTTTTCACAAAACCCATTTTATAGCGGATCTCTTCTCTATGAAAAGAATCTGCTTACCAAATTTGAAGACTGGGTCTAATAAACTAAAAATGGGAAAAAAATATCTATAGCGTCCCTTTTGAGACCCTGCAACGCCACCTGGGGGGTTGATTTTCACAAAACACATTATATATTGGATCTTTACTCCTTAAAAGGATTCTGTTTATCATATTTAAAGACTGTGCTTCCAGGAGTTTATAAATGGAAAAGTAATTATCTATAATGCCCCTTAAGCTCCCCTCACCGCCACTTGGGGGTCTATTTTCACAAAACCCATTTTGTGGCGTATGTCTACATTATGAGAGAAATTTGCTTACTAAATTTCAAGACCGTGCGTCTAATAGTTTGAAAATCAGAATAATTATTTATATCTCCCCTTAACCCCCCTCAACACCCTTTGGGGGTGAATTTTCCCAAAACCCATTTTGTAGCGGTTATTAACTCTATGAAAGAACTATGCCTACCAATTTTCAAAGCCAGTAGGTAAAGTACTTTAAAAACGAAACTATTTGTCTTTTACGCCTCTTAACCCCCCTCAACACCCCTTGGGGGTCAATTTTCCCAAAATCCATTTTGTAGCGGATACTAACTCCATAAAAGAACTATACCTACCAATTTTCAAGCCAGTAGGTCAAGTACTTTAAAAACGACAGTATTTATCATTTCCCCTGCAACGCCACTTGGGGGGGCTATTTTCCCAAAACCCATTTTGTAGTGGATCTCTACTCTATGAAAGGAATCTGCTTACCCAATTTCAAGATTGTATGTTGAGTAGTGTAAAAATGGAAGCAATTATTTATAACACCCTTTACCCCCCCCCCCCCGAAACTCCCCTTGGGGTTCGAATTTCGCAAAATTCGTTCTTAGCTGATCTCTACTCCATGAAAGGAACATGACTATCAAATTTCAAGTCTGTTGTTTGAATAGTTTCGGAGATATTGTGATTAGTCAGTCAGTCAGTGTGAGTCGCTTTTCTCCTTTATATATACAAATATATATTGCATTTTCAATTGATTTAGATTTTTGTTTGTTTGTACCATTTAAATAAGTATAAAATAAGTTATTTGCTAGCGATGCAAAGGTCTTTATTTGTACTGGTTGGCAGCTACATATTTCTGGTAGCTTTTGAAAGGATTGTTTCTGGAACAAAGTATAGAAATGATGGAATGAATATTTAGTTTTTACAAAACATATTTTATGGAATTAAAATAAAATATTTTTAATGTTAACAAATTCTAATTCATCTGATGCACAGTATGTAATTAATTTATTTTTCAATTCAACATTTCCCAGAACTGCCTGTTTCAACTCATCCTAAAATTGTATTCCTTGGAATATATTTATTGTAGTCAATTATTTCATGTGATATACAACTAGGAAACGAAGTGTAGTTTTTAGTATAATTTTCAAGTTTTAAAACAAAGAAAAGGTAGTTACATAAAATCAAAATTTTTATTTTGAAACAAATTTTCAACACCTTAAGTTTTATTATATTAATTCTTTCATTATTTTTTTTCCGCCTGTTAAAACATTTTTCTGTTTCAGGTTTCCTAGCTCTCAAAATCCGAATGGAGGCACCCCAAATAATTCATCCCAGGGAGCTGGTCCTGAGGACAATGATGATGACTTGTACAGTTAAAAGAGTTGTTATTCGAGTAGGAAAATCAGCATTTGTGATGGGTTATTTAAGATTTGTTTTCATGACTAAAGCACTGTTTTTACTGTATGCTCCTGCTGAGCCAAGAACTACTGCTTTCTCACCGTTTCAGTCAAAGACATTTTATCTATTTTGCAAGAAATCTTTGATTTAACCTCTTCATAAAATAAAAAGTGAAATTCAACAACCAAAAAAAAGTACGTCTGTGAGAAACATCCAAAGGACATGTCTTGTGTTAATGTGTCTGAAAATAATACTTTTTTTAAATAAAAATATGTAACAAATTTTAGCTCACCTATGAACACATGTATAAATGATCATAGATATTCTCATTTTTTCTTAATTTTGTTCTCTTTTTTTTGTATTTCATTATTGGGTATCAATTCCCCTTGTTTGTAATCTGATTTGAGCTTTGGTTTAGAGAATAAATACATTGTAACATTGCATTCAAGTGTTCTGCTTGAAGGGGAAGATTTTGAATAAAATTTCAATGAAATAATTTTTTTCTCATTTGTGTATTTATTTTTATGTATTGCTTGAATACTTTTTTCCTACATGTATTCTTTTTCTATACATTTTTTTGTATTAAAAATTGTTTTTCAAATTTTTCCCTTCTAAAGTTTTAGAGAATTTCAGAAGAAAAGTTGATGGAAAATATGAAATATCAAAATTAAGAAACAATATTCACCTCATGGTGCATGATTAAATTTGTATTCCTGAAAAAAGTGCATGTGTACTTAGGTACGCATGTAAGAAGTTATACTTCTTTGGTGTAAATAAAGTTATTATATATAAACAAAATTATCAGTTTTAATGAATTAGATGTGCTTTAGATACTTGTAATTAATTATACAAATTTCATAGAGAACGTAAATCCATTTTGCTTACATATTTATAAGCTTCTTTTAAATTTTTTTGTGATTCGTGGAACACAGTTTGGATTGAGGAACACTGTTTGGAGTATGAACTACGAGGCTTTTGGGGGAACCCCATTCCATTATTAGAAAAATATATCCTGAAACAATATTTAAATTTAATCAACTTGTACTTTATAGATTGGAAAAAGTATTGTATTTGTTATAAAAATAAAAATCTTAAGCTGGGCAAAAGGCAGTCACGAACAGAGTTGAACAAAACCAACCTTGAGTCAATCGGACCAACCAAACCAGAGATAATCACGATTTAAATTAATTTAAACAGCCTCGCGCAGGGACAATAGGACCAATAACATGGGGGCCAATTCCACATAAAGATCGCGCTGATACGGAAATATGGCGGACCTCCAGAAATCAAGTTCCATGCTCAATTCCTTAGGGGGGTGAAATTTTTTCCAGTCCCCATAGGATTAACATGGGAGTATGATATTTTAGTGCTTAAACCCTTCTCATGCCTACACAATGGGAATGAAGTAGAGGACTGGATGGGTCTCGAGTGGAACAGTTGGTTCAAATCTCAAGTTCGAGACTCAAACAGGATCCAAGATATTGTGAATTTAAACGAATTTTAAAAAAGTTTAAAACATTTAAAAACTGTGGAAGAAATAGCCCTATGATCACGAAATTATAATAACTGGAAGAGCAGACAGGGATCGAATGAGCCAGGTCCGAATGTACTGTGAGGCTCGGGTGCCGAGATATTGGCCAAAAAGCTGTAGGGGGGGGGGGTATGATTCCCATCAGATACGGTTTATTACAATAGTTATATATTACGATCCCAGAAATATATCAGTCCTTTAGCACCAAAAAAATGGCATGATAGAAAATTTCCAACCTCATAGGAATAACACGAAGGACTGATATTTTAGTGTGCAAGCCCTCCCCAATCCCAGCCACAAGCACATAGATATCAAATACGTGTGTGGGGGGGGGCACGCCAATTCGATCGACACTCGTATAGCAAAGATCCCTTAGTAACTTCCAAAGCAATTGGACAACGGTGTGCATCTGTGCGGTGTCGTTACATCCGTGACGGTGTGCGCGCATTGAAAAAATTTACACTCGTCGTTTTTCCCTAACGTCCCAAAAGAAGTAAGACTTCAATAAAAACTATGTTTAGGTTTTAATTTTCATTTTGCAACATTTTGATTTTAAATGAAAGAAAATTAAAAAGCATGTGAATTATTTTCAAATACTAGGTCTGCTGTAGTTGCGATTTTTTCTGAATTAACTGATTTCTTAATTTAAATATATTTGCTCTGATAAGTTACCAAAAATAGTTGCAGCAGCTGAGTGGTTATGAACTTGGTGTCTAGTACTAATGCCACTAAAGACCTGCCATTTATAGGGGCTGATGTGTGTTAAATCTGTCAAGCCCTGAAATTCCTTGTGTTGGCACGAAGGTTTGGAGAAAAGGGTGCCAGCTCGTGTTGTCATCACCTGACAAGTTCAAAATGAGGCCCAATTCTTGCATTCACATTAATAATCGATCATTGCTTCTGTAACAAAAATGGGGGACATGAAATACTTTGAAAAAAAATACATAAAATTATTGTACAGGTACAACAATAAATCTCTTAGGCATTGAAAGAAGTGATTTGTTTAGTTATGTAGAGGGGTTTTGGACGAAGTGTCTGTAATGAAAAATTGGAAAAGTGACACTCGGAAACATATCTATGTATACTGCTAAAAAAAAATTAGGGGTGCATGCAAAAAAAGTGAAGAAACTGTGATGTGGTAGCCATGCTTGGACATAAAATGGAGAATACAGGTATAACAAAATATAATACAGGAAAATAAGTAAAAAACAATTGTATGGGAACTTTAATCCTTTGGAATAGTATGAAGTGATGCTTCAGGGCAGCAATTTGGTTGGATAGTAAATGACAAAAAACTGATTTGGAAATAATACAGGATGTTTAATATGGCATGTAGTCTTTCCAAAATGCTAATATTGCCTCACACCTATTTTATGCGGATGCGCTGATGTTATCGATGAGACTAGGGGGTACACTATTCCATTCTTGACTAAATGTGACCTCCAAGTCTTGGACAGCTACCGGAGGTCTTGGTCTTGAAGCAACGTGTCGTCTGAGTGTGCCCCAAACATGCTCAATCGGAGTAAAATCGGGAGAGTATATGCTGTATTGTTTCAGATTCAAGAAAGTTGAAGGCGAGCTTTGTTAGGTCTGACATTATCCTGCATAAAAATAAAGGAATCGTCAATGGCTGCTGTGAAAGGTATGTAACGTGTCCTATTCGCGGTTCTTAGTAATCATCTTGGGGGAAAATGCTGTATGATTATAAAGTCGCTTCCCGTTGAAGAAACGTGATTTATATATATATGCTACCCATCGAGTCCACGAAGGGTGAGTGGACGCGATGATCGTTACCGAAGTTATATCATCAAGAGTCAATAATCGAAACCCTCGCCCTACTGAAAAAGTTATCTCATCAAACCAGGACGAGTACGTCGGATCTTAGCGAAAAATAAGTTATACACTGTGAAGACAATTGAAGAAACAAATAGGTTTTTATTTTTGCATTAGAAAAAAAAAAAATTACCTAGCAAAGCAAATGAAACCAAACCTGGCAAAAATATCCGATGGAAGACCAATGTATGAAAGAGCAAAAATAGGCACCAACTGCACCCTAAATAAGGAAACTAGTCACGTATCCAGCACAGCAGCTGACCGACTCTCTCAGTCGGAGAAAAATATGTCTGTTAGGGTTTATGTGATTGCCTTAAACAGCTACACCTCTCGCTTTAGTGTTACATACCATTTACCAGGATCCGTATCAAACCCCTATGGCAACCACATCAAGGCACTCGTCGATGGAGTTGGTCTTCGAGCTGTAATTGAGCGCTCAACGATGTCTCGTACGTGTTAAGGTCAGGGGACATTGCAGAGGCCCCGCCAATCGTTGAATATCCTCTGATTGGAGATATTCACCCAACTCAGCCATGTGTGAACGTGCGTTATCGACCAAAAAGATATTTGGTCCATATGCTCCACGGAAATGTCTGACATAGGGTGCAAGGATTTCGTCCCTATACCGCTGAGAGGGCCGCTGTAGCCCAGTGGTCGAGGTATTGGATCGTAGCTGGCATGTCACGAGTTCGAGCCTAGTACCGCTGAAGACCCGCCGTGTAGGGGTATGATGCGCGTTAAATCTGTCGAGAGCTCAAACGTCCTCCCGTTGGCCAACCCACGGCTTCAAAATACGAGGTACCTTACTAGAAAATAGTATTACCCTCTCCATCATAGTTCATAGAAAAACGAGAATAATTTAAGTTCCATCAAACTAAAAGAGGCTATGCAAATTATTGACAAAAGCACAATGCCGTTCTAAAAGAAAGCTTCACACCTGAAGGTGAGGTAAAACTACAGGTGAGATAGCGAGAATAATTGTAATAGGCTGGTACGGAACATACTTAATGAGGCACCCACCTGAAGGGAGGTGGCTGAAAGCTGTGCTCTTTTCTGATTGGTCCTTTTCTTTTGTGGAACCTTTCAGAAAGAAATCACAGGATTTGAAAGGGTGCCTGTACAGGTGTCGTCCTCATCACTTGACTGGTTCAAAATAACTAGGTCCGTCGCCAAAAGCCCTCGTGTAGCTGAACAGTGCGACGTTAATATTCATTCACTCACTCGCCCTATACCGCTGGGAACCTGAAGAGAGTACATGAAGGTCGGCATGCCCTTCCACCATAATGCCTGCCAAGACCATATTAGTCCTTCTCGACAATGTCCAGAGGGACGATATCGACTCCAGGGTTCTTTCCAGATGAGAACATGTCTCGAGTTTGCCCATACTGAAACGCGACTCATCGTTGAAGAGAACCAGCCCCCAATCATCCTCTGACAGGTGTTCTCGGCACCGTGCTCGACGGGTTTTTTTTGTGGTTCACATTCAAAGGGATACAGACTAAGGCGCGTGTGGCATACAGGCCATTGGCTGAGTCACTGCTATCCGCGAAATGGATGTTTCCATTGCATTATATAGGGTGAGACAGTTGTGTTGCTTTCACGGATTCCAGCCCATACCATTAAACCATCTCGTCTGTAATGGGATTTTTCCTGAACGAATATAGGGTTATTTAGAATGCCCTTTCTCGCCGTACACCAAACTCTGTCTGGTGTCACACTTTAAACTGAATTTGGACATCCGTAAACAGCTCTCGACTCGAAACACTTGACATCCAATCTCGATGTTCAACAGCTCATTTTCTTTGGGCCGCACGTTGTCTTTCTGCCAATGGAATACACACCATTGGCCTATGTACATACAGATCACCCGCATGATGCCTATTTCGGATTGTTTTGCTTGAGACTCTTCGTCCCGTTGCCAGAAGAAACTGTCTTTGGACCTGCATCACACTAACTACTATTCTGTCTCGACGAGCTGTTAACATGATATATCGATCATTATTGACTGGGGTAGCACAGCCGACGTTGTACATACCCTGTTCCTCGGAATCGATTCCAGTCTTGCATTGACACTTCTAGCCACTACAGTTCTTTGTGTTTGTCCGGTTTATAGTTTCCCCGATGATACGCCGAACAATGGATTCCAGTAGATCACGTTGTGGCATTTTCCTGACACCTTTTCTCAAAACTACAACCGAAAGGTTGAACTTCACCACTGAGACAACGAAAAACAACAGCGTCTACCACTGTCGGTTTATCCCTTGGAGCGGGGGCCCGGATAAGCTGGACTTAATCAGATTTTCTTCTTATAAATTTCGATTCTCTAGTGCCAAGGGGGCCTGTAGATCTCCTGTGCAGGGCCCGAAATGAGCTTAAATCGACACTGGCTTATACGAAATCACGATTTCAAGCACTTAATTCTTTTTCTGGTTTTTGATATCATCAACTTTGATTTGCAAATGAAATTTTCTCTTCATCTGTTTTCTGCTATACTTCAGACTATAGATGTTTAGTTTAGTTATCAGAAGAAATATTTGTGTAATTTCGTTAAATTCATGTGCTTCCCTAATTTTTTTGAACTGTGAATAATAGGTGGAAATCCTATGTTTCGGGTGTATGAAATCTTAAATTTCGACAAAATAATTTTGAGAGGTTTCATAGCCCGGTTCGGTTAGCGGTTATACGGAAGGAGCATGCACAGTAATTTGTTTTCGCACTTATACGGAAAAAACAGTGTTTGGCGAAGTTTTTTTTTTATTTCGCAATGCTTTTTGATTTTGTGAAATTCCTCGACGATGGTTACGTAAGTATCAAAATGCTTTACTTTAAGGTGTAAAACTGACATTGACATGAATCAAGCCATAGATTTAAAAACAGAGTTTGTGTATATATCAATTTCATTAAACTCATTTGGCAAATTGAAATAGACCACGAAGAAATTGGGGATCTGGTCCGAGGAATTTATGACAGATCTTAGTGAATACTAAATGCTTTCAGTATATCTTAAATCCAGGTATCCCAGATCCGGCACTTCTTCAGAAGTAGCGAAACTCGATTGTTTGAGAATCAACCTATTAATAAAATTACTTAAGAAGAGAGAGGAAATGTTACAGAGCAAAAGTTCTTTTTCTTTCAGTCTTTTAATTTACAGTAGAACCTGTTTCTGTGCGGTATTTTTTTTATGAGATTTGCTTTGTACGATTTTATTATAAGCTTTTATTTAACTTACAATGTATGTATGTAATTTGTTCGGGTGGAATCTTGCAACTCAATTTTGAAGCTGATAACTTCAACTTACTGAGCCGAAATTTTGTATACACGTTTAGTTTGAATGACAATGCATGTTTTGACCATTTATATTCCGGTATTGCAATTAATTTAATTGATATTAATTAAAATGTTATGAAGTTTTGGGCGCCAACTTCAATATGTTTGCATTGTTGTAATATTATTATTGTCACAACAATGACAAATTTGGCTTCGAAAATGGGTTTTCAGCCAAACTAGAATTTCATAACGTTGCGCTATTGACTGTATTAATTAACTTTGTCTAAAAAATAATTACATTTCTACAACGTATGCAATTTTTTTACAAATTTCTATCTATTTTCTTGGATTTAAATTCAAAACAAAAAAAAGAGCTATTTTTCAAGTAGATTGGTACATTGTATACCTTTCTCAACGCTGCCAAGTTAAACTGAGATGGAGTATTGTAGAAATTCTTTAAAAAATTTATCTAACTTTAATCTATGAAACTCAGACAAAAAATAATTACAAAATCGGAAAGATCGTTTTTTTTTTTATATATTTTACCCATCAAAAAGAAATCCGCTAAGAAAACAATAAGAGAAAAATATTATCCATAAATGCAATGTATTTTCAATTAAAATTTTTTTTTATTAAAATGAATGAATTTTTTAAAGAAATTTTCTAATTTTAAGCCTACAAATAAATTTAAATATACCTCATTTTATCACCAGTAATCTAAACACACACTATGACATGTGTCCTTAAATTTAATTACAGATAGAATCTGTTAATTTTGTTTAACTTACAATGTATCAATGTAATTTGTTCGGGTGGAATCTTGCAACTCAATTTTGAAGTTGATATCTTCAACCCATTGAGCTGAAATTTTGTATACACGTTTAGTTTGGATGACAATGCATGTTTTGACCATTTATATTCCGATATTGCAATTAGTTGGAAATATATTAACTAAAAACCTTAAAACGCATAATTGTCTTTTCCCTGTGCGCTGCTTATTTTGCTATGCTTGGCGACGCAAAATAAAGAACCAATAGGGGATTTTTTTTGGGAGTTTTTTGACGTTTTTTTAAAACAGCAATCTTTTTTTTTAAAAAACTCAGACAAAAAGTAATTGAAGAATCAGAAAGATCATTTATTTCGCCACGATACGTACAGTTTTTTTTTTTTTACAAAATAATATTTGTGTTTTTTAAGATTTTTTTTTACAATGAGTCAAAATTGATACGTTTTTATGAAAATGATGTCTAAATTGCTGCGCATGATTTTTTTTTGTTTAAACGAATCAACATTCCGTACTAAAACAGTTCATGCTTTGCTATTTTAGAATCAGTCATTTAAAAAATAAAATGTCGAAAACTTTTTTTTCTTAAAGATTTTTAAAAAAAATAGTCAAAATTTTAATTAAACATTTAACAATTTCGTCATTTATGAAGATAATCTCACGAAATTTTTTTTTCGTGTGGAAAAATATTACCCAAGGTCTTTAGGAAGATTGAAAAAATTGTTTAAAAATTACGGTTTTAAAAAAAATTGTGTTGTAATACCCTTTTTGCGAGAATTGATTCAGCTAAACCAGGGATTGCGAACCAGCGTTGAATGAACAGGCTGAGAAACCTGTCCAGCTATAACTAAAAAGTAAAAAGTCTTTTTTAAAAACAAGCTTTTATTTAACCGCGCTAAAAAGAATAAAATAAACTTTTCCTTTAAAACTTTCTTTACTATCAACGTCATTACATAATTTATATGATATAAAAGCTTGTCACGAGATTTACCTGAGGAGATAAACAAGTAAAATAAATAACTTGACCTGATTGCTTTAATTTTTAAAAATTCTTAACTAAGTAAATACGAGTACTTAAATCTTGCGACAAGCTTTTATATCATATAAATTGTGTAATGACGTTATAAGTTGATAGTAAAGAAAGTTTTAAAGGAAAAGTTTATTTTATTCTTTTTAGCGCGGTTAAATAAAAGCTTGTTTTTAAAAAAGACTTTTTACTTTTAATTTATTTTTGTGCTATCTTTTTTTTACGCGGTATGTGAACTCCAACGGCCTTTAGGACCTACTGAAATATTTTCTATCAATGTACATCAGGCATGTCAAACTCTTTTGATATCACGGGCCACATGAGCTATTTTACAATAAGTTGAGGGCCGCATGTTTTCAATGTTCAAAAAATTAATAAAACTGGATTTTTAGGATGATTATATTATGTATTTATAAAACTCAGTGTATTATATGTTATACATACAGAAACGTTTAATATTTCATTTTATTTTTTAAACTATACATATTTTATATTGTTTTATAAAAAAACAAAAATAAAATTTATTATATGAACTAGAATGTAATGTTAATTTTAGAAGATTTTTGACGTCGTTTTTTTCTCAAAGTAATTCATCAAAATTTGGTTGAACATATTGAGTTGATATAATTTTTAAAAAATGATGATAAATGTTTATCATTTAATCTTAACCGTTTTGAATTTTCGTTACTTTTCATTAAAAAAAAATGATTGTTTCCGAACATAGCCATTATACGTGTAACAAATTATAACATTTTAAGAAACCCCGATCTACAAATGAATATATATATAAATATCTAGACTTATTACTTTGAAACTTTTTGCTTCGGCAAAGTATCAAAATAGATTTCAATTAATTCCATTTGTAACTTTTCATCAACAATTACAATATCGATAGATAGAGGTGAAATTAAGAAACAAAATTGTAATTCAAAATTTTTAAAATCAGAAAATATTCGATCGAATTCCATTTTTAATAATTTAGTTTAATATTCTGTAAATTTTAATTTTAATGATTTAATCAATAGATTTTTTTTAAAAAAAAACTTTCAAAGTGAGACAAGTTCTCTTTCTATTTGTAATAATTTGTCAGTAATAATTTTTGTTCGAAAGCGTTAATATTATCAAATAGCATCGTATCAAATGGATTTTTGCCTTGAAGCTTAAGTTAAGTAGACTTATAATATCAACTGAAAAAGCCAAGTGCTTTACCCAATGTTCATCTTTCAATTCACTTTCATCATCATTTAATCATCTTTTACACGTTCATAATTGTTTTTTCTTGTTTCCAAGAAATTAATGATTTCATCCAGAAATTTAAAAAATCGTTTTAACCCTTATTGGTCAAAATCCATTGAACTTTCATGTAATATGGTTGATCGATAAATTACCATTCTAAATCTTCCAAAAATGAAGCAAATCGACGATGCTAAAATTTACATGCTCGAATAAAGTTTCAACTATACTGACTATTTTAAAACATGTCCAGTATATCCAAGTACAATACTTAAATATACTGTATATACAATACTTGGATATAAGTAATAACACGCTGAAAATGTTCAAAATTGTACTATTACCATGTTGTTTGCTTGTTTCTTTTAATCTTAGAACTGCTTTAGTCATGGTAAATGCTCTATCAGTTGTAAGACACAAAACAACTTTTACAAGGATAACTTACGCTTCATCAAGATTTCTAAAAGTGCATCAAAAACATGTATTATGCATAATACATGACTATAATTCTCCACTATTTCATCATCTCTGCTGGTTACAGAATTTCAACGTAAAATTACACACACACACACACACTTTAAAATTTTTTTTACTTGTGCTGGACATAATACCGCTTTTATATTCGAATCTAATCCGCCATCTGTTCTAAGCCGCACCCCAAATTCTCAAAAGGTTATTGTGAAAAATGAAAAATAATGTAAAAGGGTTTATCGATATCAAATTTTACGCAATCAAAATAAATTTAAAATGAAAACTAATAACACGTGAATTATTTGTTATTTTATCAGTATTACAATTTTTAATTACGGGAACTCATAATTTCTCTAAATACCCCATCAACAAATTTCTTTCCCTTCGATTCTAAGCCGCACCTCATTTTCTGTAGCATTAACATTGGAAAAAAAATGCAGTTTAAATTCGAGTGAATACGGTAATTCCTCCACTTTAATTAAGCTCTCCCTAATATATTCTTCTTCAGTAAATGGTTTCGACCTGCTTGCGATTAAAAGGGATAATATATAGTTTTTATAGCAGTTGTATAGTCTTCAACAAATTTAGGTGGCCGCAGTAACCTAGTGGTCAAGGTAACGGACTCGAGTCATGAGTTCCGGCCTAATACCGCTGAACACCTGCCTTGCAGAGTGGGCCGATCCACGTTAAATATGTCGAGGTTAAGACGTCCACCAGTTGGTGTGGTGTGGAAGGCAGGAGAGGGTGTGCCAGCTCAGATAACGTCCTCGTCACTTAACCATGGTTCAAAATTACGAGGTTCGTAGCCAAACGCCCTCGAGAAGCTGAATAGTTCGTTGTTGACATTCGCTCACTCACTCCGTCAACAAACTTAGTGAATACATTTTTTTCATTTTTAAATTGATTTCAGTTCCAACAACTCATCTTCTCAAAGTTTCACAGCATGTTGGTCAGAGTTTTTTCTTCTGATTTCTGTCATAGTGCCTTTTAAAATTATATTTCTTTGCGACTGAATTAGAGTTTTTACATATCAGGTCTAATATTTTATTCTTATTATGGGCATAAAAATATTGCAGTTCCCATTTTTCTTGAAAATTATGATTATTATCTTCAGTGTATCTTTTCTTACTCTGTTCTTGAAGTGTCATTATATTTTTATTAAATAATTTTTTATTTTAATATGAATAAAAACCAAAATACACTTTCATTCACAAACGATTGCGCAAACATTGCACTTTGACTTGGTCATCTTGAAGGTTTAAATTTTTAAAAAAAAAAAATCTTCAATGACCTTTGATGCCATGCTATTCGCCTCTTACTGACTGGACACTTCAAAGAGAAAAAAAAAGTCACACACATGATGAATCGTAGTGCGATATATAGCTAATAATATGCAAAAAGTGCATTTAAGAATTTAATCAGAATTAGTTTATTATAATGAAATTAAATGAAAACATTTCAATAAAATATTGAAAATAATTTTCATTTAAAGGCTATTTCTGTAAAAAAATAGAATTTTTTTTAAAAACAAGGATAACAGATGTTGTAAATTTTTTAAAAAAGTTTACCAGAAAAAATTTTTAAAATTAAAAAAAAATCCCTTATATATTGGCAGTTAAAATATTGTAAAATGTCTCCACGGGCCGCAACCTAGGTATTGGCGGGCCGCGTGTTTGACATGCCTGATGTACATGTATACACTTCAAGACGCTCTATTCATTTTGTTATAAACAGTCTCCGACAATGCGCGTTCAGTTGCTTTCTCTCAACTCCCTAGCAGCACTTGATTGAAGACGAAACTGTCAATGACAGTGATATTATCAATAATCTGATAGATTATGAAGACGGACAAGAACTGGATTTTTGAAGAGCGAATAAAATATGTACAGGAATCTAGCTTTCCAGCAAATCGGAAAAGCATTTTCTTAAAATAGATACCAATTCTAAAAGGAGTTTGAAATTCCAAAAAGAGTTTCGATCATGCGTATCTGGATATCTCACTTTATATTGCCAAAAATTAAATCAATTGAAATTGTATCTTCAAGTGACGAAAACGATTTTGAACTATTTCATCACAGGATTATATCACATCATGTTATTAATGTACATGCTACCATTAAAGCTCGGAAGCCGTTAATATGCAGATTGCCTAGTTAATCCTTAGATTAACTGATTTTCTCTGTTAAAGTTCGGAATCAAGAGCTTTCCGCAATTTAACTACAGATGGTTATTAAAATAATGGAAACACCTGTGAATATAAAAGTGACTTTCTTGAATGCGCTTCTTAGGCATTAAAATATAATAGCTACAAGTTTTTCATAAATGTGAATTTATACATCCTGCTAGTATGTGTGGTAGCTTTATTGAAGTTCTAAAAATCTTGGATTTTTTTTCAAAAGGTCAAAATGTTGGACCTCTCAGATTTTTAGAGACCAAATTTTTGAAGCCCGTTTAGCTGGAGAGAGTGTAACCGAAACATCCCAACTTTAGGCGTTTCTAGAAGTAAGTGTCTAAAAAGACATGAGAGCATACACACAGAGTGGCAAGACAAGCCTGACAAAGCAAAATAGTGTACAACAGAAGAGAAAAACCTCATAAAAGAGAAGCTCAGTGAAAGAGACCGACGGGTATTGATGCGTATTGTAATGTCTAAAAAGCGAACAACTGCAGCAAAAGTAACCGCAGAGCTAAATCAGCATCTGGAATCAGTGGCGTAATGGAGAACATTAGCCCCCCCCCCCCCGTAATGTCAGGTTTTGGGCCCCAAGTCAGATTTTACAAAAACTGCAAAACCCTAATATTACTTAACCTCTTGAGACCCGAGAAGTAACTCCTCAATATATTTGTCAAATTTTCTTGGTGTGTACTTAAAATGGAAATATTTAAAAGGAAAAAAATATAAAAAGCACATTTAAAATTTTTTATTTATGTTAATTAAGTGGTACCCAAATGGGTATCGTGGAACTACATGCACATAATGTAACAATATCAGAGTAAAGAGTTATATCGAGATACATAGTTTTTTTAAACTGTTATTTGTTATGGAATTCAAAGAAGCAATTCCTATTTTGTAAGCACAGATACAAGTCACATTTAATGCATCTCACTCTGGATTTTCCTGGGCATCCTGGAAAGCGACATTTCATTTGATTTTCTCTTTTTATATGTTACGAAAAGTGGCCAATTCGGTCATATCGTACACAATTCACAGGCAAAGGTTTCGTTGATTTTTTTTTTCGTTGAGGTCTTTCCTGTACGGTTTCTTCAGAAATTTTTGCTTTTATTAAGCTCTGAGCTATCACAAGCTCGAAGTCTATCAAATGAAATCTATTTTTAGAGGAACTTTCATTGCTTGCAATGACGAATATACATAATCCAAGCATTGCCGGTAGCCATATTCAAAAAATATGCAAAGACACGCATTGTCCATTTCTTGGTCCGTGTGGATATCCGGTAATATGAGATTAGTCTGTCCATCATATCAAAACCTCCCATGTAATTATTATATGACTTTGCAATGGCAGGTTGTCTGACATCTGCTCTCTGTCTTTGTTCTTTCGTTTACCTCTTACAGCTGCCTTCAGGTTTGATACCAAATGCATTTGACAAAAGAAGAACAGATTACTTGTCTTTCCATTTAACAAGACAAGCTTTTCTATCCTCGCGTCTTCGAGAAACTGATGAACCTCACTCCATACAAGTATCTTTTGGAAAGCTTTCGACGACACCATCAGTACGGTCGGCCAGTTAAATATACGTTTCTACTCACGAGGTAATTTAAAATTGCTAGTCCTGTAAAATATCTGTCGGTGAATAAATGGGTTACTTTTGCTGCTGGTATAATACCAACCAAATGTTTCACAAGTGCTCCTCCCAAACTATATAATTGCTAGTCTTCAACTGGAACTGTTTCAGCTCCTGTGTAAATTTAAAAAAATCCAAACAAGCCCATCTGGTGCAGCAAGTACAAATTTTTTAAAATCCTACAGGGTTTGGCTTCCATGGTAAGTATTGTCTCATAGGGCATCTGCCAGAGAACGGCATCATCTGTTCATCAATTGACAGACATTCTGTTCGAGGAAGTTTCAAACAGGCATTTCTAAAAACTTCTAAAATCATAAGCGCTTTCTGGAATATTTTCAAAGTCTGTATCATTAATATCGGAAAGTTCACCATCACTTTGTACAAGCTATTCTTGGATTTACTAAAAAAAAAAAATGAAAACCATTCATAGCGTCGCCGCTCTACTTTGATTCCAAGGTACCCAATCGGGTACTTTTGTTTCAAAGTGAAAGAAATCGTAAATAACCACAAAGTAAATTTCTAAAAATGCATGTAGAGTAAAGCTTATACACTTCTTAGTTGCAAAAAACAGTAAAAACCTAATTATTATATTTATTAATATTAAAAAAACGAATCAACTTCCCAGTAGCTTGTTGAGTCACCATTTTCTTCAGTTTCTCTACTTTAAAGCTTATGAATCATTTTGTCTTCAGTGTGGTGCTGACATCTCTTAGCAGGCATTAAATTGGAGTTTTGCTTAATTGGGTATTCTGGGATTTAAGTCGAATAAGCCTTTTTTATTGGAATAAATGCTAATCTACGAAAGTCCCCAAATGGGTACCGAGGGTCCCAAGAGGTTAAGCTTAGGACCCCTTAGAACCCTGCCCCCTCTCATGATGCGGGGGTGTACGTTATGCCATTCTGGAATATGCAATGTCAATGATTACAGTTAGAAGGCACTTTCATAAATAGAACAATTAAGGCAGAGTAGCAATTCCCAAACCACTTATCTCACAGATGTTAATGCCAAATTTCGTTTACAGGGGTGCCACTCTCTTGCAAAACCTAGTCGATTGAGAAGTGGAAGAAGGTAATACAGTGTGACGAATATCGTCTTTCACACTTTTCCCCACAAAATGTCGGGTACACGTCTGGAGGACACCTGTACGAGCGAATGATTATGATTGTCTCCTCCCAACTCTCAATCATGGAGTGGATCCTAGCCAAATCCAAGTTGCATTACACATGCCAAATATGCGGTCCTACACGATCCTAATAATGGATTCTTTATAAATCTGAGATGTTTCCGTTATTTCGATAGCCACCTGCATGCACATTGTTTCTCTGATTTCCTTTCTGTTAGGAATTTTAACTAAAAACGTTGACTCATCCCAGAATAATGAATCCCAAACACTTAGAAACGGAGTAGCAGAGATGGAAAATGTATTCGCTGAAAGACTCCTTGAATTAATTTATGATAAATTTAATTACGACCACCAGTATCTTCTGAAACAAGTGTTAAAAGAGTTTCAATATTACAAAGCATAGCTGCTCATACCGATAGAGCAATCGCGACAAAAATCGAAAAATACTTTATTTTTAATTCTTAAGTTTGCAATTTTAACTTTAATGTTTAACTTTATTTTTCTTAATTTTGTTATTCACCCAAAAAATCATGGCAAGTTCTGTCAGTAATGCTTAACAATATCCTTAAAGATAGGGGCATTAAGACCTCACCAGAGATCAAGGGCCCCGATGACCATTCTACTATATCAATTTCATTAATTGCAATAATATTTTAAACCTTTTGATTCTTTGTGTTGTAGTATTTCAAATGATTGACATTTAATTGTATCATCTCGTGTTGATTGTTCGATAGTATAAAGGTTATTTCTTATATATCAAAAAATAAGTAAACAACATTCAATTTAAGCGTACAGAAGCATAACTATTGTTCCATAAAATATCTTATTTTTACTTTAACGAGTGCCTGGTAGGGTAATGTGCAGATTACCCAGGTAATTCGCAGGTCACCTATACTTGCCTCCGAAAGTCTACAGACATATGACCACCTTTCATAGTCATACAAAGATCGCTAAATAAATGAAAAGTCTTTCCGATTCAATAAAACTTTTTATTGATTCCTCTAACGTTGTAAATTCAAACAGTGTAAGCAACAATCACCTGATTATTACACAAAATAGTTACAAATACTTATAACTTAAAAACGACACAAATCGTGTGCGTCAACAGTCTACGTGCACTGGAGAAAACCGTTAGGATAAGGGATTGTAACTAACAGTTAATTCTTTTTAAGTATCCCATTCTTTTCTATAACTCTCTCAACATATTTAGCAGAGATTTAACTAGATTAGTTGTCTCTTTTCTGTGGTTATTTTGTTCCATTCTTTTACTATGACAGATTTGAGCATTTCTTTAGGTGCTATAATGTGAGCTCTGATTATCCACCCGAGTAAATCTCACATATGCCTTACTGTGCTTAGGTCTGGGGAGTGGGATGGCTTACAGAATTGATTTGGGACATGACAAAACAGCCGTGACTTCACAATGTAAGCCATTTGTTTGGTATCTTTGTCCTGCTGAAAGTAAAAACCATCACTCAACGCAAGTTTCTCGGTTTTTGTCCTAATATACTTCAGTAAGTTCAAGCAATCAATTTTGTGCATTGTTGGTTCAATAAATTACAGATTACCAAACCAAAGGTTTCCTATGCACCCCAAACCATTAGGCATTCTCCATGTTTCACCATACTAGAATAATATTCTCTTTCTTAAGGTTTGTGCAGGAATATTTGCAGGCATAATGGTCTTTTGCCATTTTTGATGCCGAAAATATAAAATTACTTTCAATTGAATATGTTACATTTTTTCAATAATTATGTGTCCTATTTAGATTTTTTTTTGGCAAAGGACATTTTCTTAGCTTTGTTCCCTCGAGAGATGAATGGCTTCTAGAGTGCAACTCGGCAATGATAGTTATCCGTTTTCAGTTCCTTTCAAATAGTGGTTAAAGTCACACATTTTAAAAATATTTCAGCAAAACCTTCAGCTATTTGTGAAGCTCGTAGTCTTGGATTCATTTTTACAAAGCGTATTAGAAAACAAGATTCTGGAGGTGACACTACAGTCGGGTGGCCAGATCTTGGCTTGGAAGTTAAAATTTTAATCTGTTTGTAGTTTATGAACACTTTTTGAATCAATGAATGTCTCCTATTAACAGTTTTAGGCAATTGATTTAAAAAACCTCCCTCTTTTTTAAAGATCTAAGATGAACTTTCTTTCAGTAATACATCGATCTCTTTTCTATGGAACCACACAAGCATTCAAATCTCAAATTCTAAATAAATCGTTATAGAAGCTTATAAAATTACTTAAAAAAAACGACTTTGTGCAATCATCTCACAATTGAAAGTCTTTAAAAGCTCTATTTTGTAAATGAATGCAGACTTTTGGTGCGAGTGGTTGGTGATCATTCTTGTTTTTTCATGTTAAGGGGAATTTTGTTGCTGTTTGGATAAAGAAACTTTGAAGAATCCTTGATTTTCTGAAGAGTATAGCAACTTTTGCATAAACATGCAAGATGATTGCCTGCATGCAAACTTTCGAAGGCAAGTGTAGGTGATTTGAGAAATGAAACAACTTTTCGCACTTTAACGGATCCCCCTATTTAATCTGCAGAACTGATTTTTGCACTTAATCAGTAACAAGAACATTGAAAAATGAATGTATTAAATTGAAAATTGAAATGTTTTGTGAAAAAAAATTCAAAACCCGTCTCGGAAATCAAACATTTTCATTCAATCAAATTATTACGTGTTGAAATTTATAAATAAAAATGTGTTTGAACATAACATATGTATAATTTATTGATTTAAAGTAGTCGCTAGTACAAAAACTCATAAGCACTTTATACACATAACATCACATTCAATGCAAAACAGAATTGTCCTTCACTTGTATTTGCGGAAGAATTGACTCTCTCTCGATTGTCCCTTGCATACGCGTTCCTTTTTTTAGAAGACGGATTTTTTCCCCTTTCATGTAAAGATGAATAAATAATAATCTCATCGTATGATCACTCAGTAAGTTTTCCAGCAATCTAAGTTTTCCCTGGAAAAGAAGAAGAAAAAGTGCAGAAAGCAGTCGTGCAATTTAGCTTTACGTTTTTTAATCAGTTAATTCATTTGGATTATCTGAGCTCCCATGAAAAGTAGTCAGTTCGTTAGCGATAAACATTCATTTCGGATAACTGTATAGCATGTAGGGTTTTCTGTTCACAACTAATAATAGTGAACGTTTTGTAAGTGAGTGAGTGAATATTAACGTCCCACTGTTTAGCTACACGAGGGCTTTTGGGGACGGTCCGCGTAATTTTGAACCATGGTCCAGTGACGCGGATGACACCTGAGCTGGCACCCCCTCTCCTAACTACCACACCACATCAACGGGAGGACGTTTGAGCTCTCGAGAGATTTAACGTGCATCCCTCCCCTACACGGCGGGTCTTCAGTGGTACTGGAATCGAACTCATGACACGCTAGCCACGATCCGATGCCTAGAACACTTGGCTACCGCGGCCACGAACGTTTTGTAAGGAAATGGAAGAAAACAAACCAATATCTGCATGGTCTTTAGAATGGAATGGAAATTTGGGCATTTCTCCTGTTGAACAAAATAAAATATTTTTCATGTAATTTCTCATTAAAAGAGGTCAGAGTTTCCTCCCAGTTCGAAACGATAAAAAAAAAGAATACATTTTGGAGAAAAGAAAAACCAATAAAAAATTGTGGTTAAATATAATCATGATCATTCATGTTTAAACCGTGCGTTATTTATTACGTTTATTGCGTTGTAAAAAGAATTGCTCCATTAAAAACAAATTTTGAAACTGCATTTTATAATAGTTTCTATTAAGGAATTATATACTATTCGTAAAAGGAAGAGTTTATGCGTGGGGGGGGGGCAGTGTAACGCAAGAATGGAAAGTTCCAGGCGCACGAAAATATGGTACGCTGCAACTGTGCGTTGTAAGGATGTGTACCTATAAGCGAACTTTTTTCTAAAATCGCTTTAGATTTTTTATTGTTCGGTGTTGTGAGGACTTTTTGGAACAGCTCTCAAATGAAACGTTGCAGGATTACGATTCTTACACCCCCCCCACCCTCCCCGAAAAATCATCGCCTTCTAGTGTGATCTGTCTTTGTCTCCGACTTTTTTTTCCTTTCTGGAGAGCATTATATGATTTGTTAATATTAGTATCGTACGCTTGCTGCTTGAATTGGTTTTCTCTAAGAATTAACCCTTGTAAAGTACGGGTACTTTAGCTAGTTAAAAATAATATGGCACCTACTTTGCTTGTAAGGTCGCAGTAGATGAATGTCATGACCCCCGACGGTCGAGTCATGGTTTTGCCAAAAACTGTCCTTTGAAATTATTGGGGGTTGATTGGTGTGTCGAATGACAAAAACTGTTATTAAACTGACGAGTATATATATCCTTAAGGAGCCTGGACAAAATTAACATGCATCTGCCAGATGGCATAGACAGACTACTTTCATGAGACGAATTATATTTGTAAAAGAACGACGAAGGAAGCACCTGAGCGTAATCCTTATGTTAAAAATTTCTTATTCTATGGGAGGGATTTGACCACTCTCGAAACTTCACTCAATGACATCAGCCCCAAACGGTTTTTAAAAATCTGAGACAAACCTGCCATCCATCGCTCGAATCCGTTACTTTATCAATCGCCTTTTGTTAAGGTACTTAGAGTCAAGTGAGGTTTCCCTCAAATCCTATCATTGGAAATATAGCCAATAGCTCTCTAGTGGATGAAACTTTTCACTTGCGACTTGGTGATACATTTTCCTTCATTTTTCAGAACTGCACGAAAGACTGATTTTATTGTTTCTCCTATTGAGTAGCACTTCTTTAAATGCTTTTATTTTAGCAAAACTTTGATGTCACCCAGTCTTAGAGTTACTTGAATTTGACAAAGTTACCTAACAATCCTATTTTCTTTTGCAATTCATGTGCGACTAAAATCAAAGACATTTTGTACATTTTTCAACATAAAAAACCATTCAGACGACGATATGAAGTTTTTTGAAATTATGAAGGATTATTGTATAAAATCCAGAGCTACACAATTGCGAAATTCGATGCTCATGATTTATTCATAGTCCTGCTTATTTTGATATATAATCTCAAAAAAATAAGTGTATATTTTTTTAGTTAATTTATTGGAATAATCAATAGTTGCTTAAGAAAAATCAACTGATGAATAACAACCTAAAATGTCTATTTACTAAATGGATGTTTCGTTTTTCTTTTGCGTGGACGCATTGGACGAGGCACCGAGTTCTGACACTGGCAGGGAGAGTTGTGGTTCCAGCTCAGATGTCGTTCTCGTCCCTTGATCTTGGTTTAAAATTACGAGGTCCATCCCGAATAATCCTCAAAATGCATCGTACATAATAAATAACTAATCAATCATTCGTGTTGGATTGACATAGTTTTGTGTTAACCGAATGAGTTTGTTAATAAAACTGGCGCCAAATCTCGTAAATGACATCGTTGTGATTTCTGCCTAGACCACAACATATCTTTGATCAGGGGCCGTATCAATGATACTTGGCCCCAACATGTATTCTCAAATAAGTATTATGAATGCGATCAATTTTTTAAACTATCCTTCAAGGAATT
Source organism: Trichonephila clavata (assembly GCA_019973975.1). Lineage (NCBI taxonomy): Eukaryota > Metazoa > Arthropoda > Arachnida > Araneae > Nephilidae > Trichonephila > Trichonephila clavata. The sequence goes on along the minus strand of BMAO01012652.1, from coordinate 11,679 downwards.
TTGATACAGTGCCCACTCAGGACAAGCTTTGTTCAATATACAAATGATTATTCTTTGTGGCAAGGCTTTTCCAGTTGGATTGTTGCGGATTCATTGAGTGATTTTACGCATCGCAGCCAAGATATGATAAGCTTTGGATGAAAATCTATAAAGCTGTTTCCAAAGCGGAAATGCATCTTTACTCGACGCATGTGCGTTCTCTAGTCTTAATTATATAAACTCAAATGAAGTGATCGGAAAATGACTTACTGGGCCGTCTTTAAGATCTCTCTCAACTGAGGAAACACTTTGGTGAGCAACTGATAGATCGGCAACACCACATTCTCCATAAAAGCAGTCTGGAATGAATTAATCCATTTTAAATTTGAAAATGAAATAAAAGGGGGGAAAAAGAGGAATTTCGCAATATAAAACTATAAAAGTTGAAGAAAATTATAGATGAATATATGTATGCAATAAAGCTGATTCTTTTGATTAAGTTCAGGATATTATGGATAACATCATTGTGTGAAGCTTAAAAAAAATTTATGACGAGGAAGCAATACTACTACTACCGGGTGTGTCCACTGTTGCTTTAGAAGTTCGGAACGGTCTCGAATTTTATTTACTTTGGAAGGGAGTAGGCCGTTCTGAATGATAAAAGCATCATTTTGTTATTTGCAACTCGTTTCCCCGTATGGTGTTAAGTGTTTCAGCTCTGTGTGTGTGTTTGCTTATATATTTTTTTAAAAAAAATTTAGTTTGCCTTTTTTTTTTTTTGCTTTTGTAAATTTTATTATATTGCCACAATTGAGTCGCAGAAGATTTTTTCTGACCTGTTTATAAAAGAACTTTCTGTAACATTAAAAGTAGTTTAACTCCATTTGAAAAGTATTTTTAGAAATTTCTTGTGTGTTGCCATGGCAACGTTGCTTTTCCGTCTAAGGTTTTAACTTTTTGATTCGAAGGATTGTTTTGTAAATCGCTAACTTCCTAAAACCCAATTCTAATTCATTCTTACAGATGGCGCTTTGAAGAAATTTTGCTTGGTTGAAAATATTGAAAGTGTTTTTTTCTGCAGCTGCGTGCGTGTCCGGATGCCTTACTTTAACGTGTTCATCCCGCAAAGCTTAACATAAATTCTAACTTATAAATAAATGCATATTTTGTTGCCTCGTACGAATTATTGATTTATGGCTTCTATGAACACTGTGCCGTTGATGTTGCATCCCGTCCACAACTACAAAAAGGTAAGCAAATATCCTTTTGTGCTACCTTGAACAATTAGTCTGATTGTGCTGTTTAAGTCTCTTTGCGTAGATCAGCAGATTTTTTCTTGCGTAGAATAACTGTGATTTTCTTAACATTGAAAATGTTACATAGATATATGTTGCATAGATGGATCCATGGCTGACATGTCGAGGCAAATTTTCACCTCAGTCGTTGTATGCAACATTTTCCCCCACTAAAACAGTTCACTAGGTGATTGTAGAGATTTTGGAATGAATCAGGTTTCGCTCTAAAATTCGCGGAAGTACAACACGAGATGTTTGCTAGACTGTCTCGAGTATTTCTTATACCTTTAAGTTGCAAGAACATAGTGCAAAATAATGTAGTGTGTGGAACCCCGTAATTTTTAAAAATATGCATAGATTAAATTAAAGATTCAGCAAGTTGATGATACTACGTTGGAATGGATAACTTCGCAATTCGGATTTGATGCCCAGTGTTCGAAGAATTAAAAGTTACATTACCTGGTACTTGGGTATGTTCTCGGCGTTGGTTCGTAGCATGTGATCGGGTGTGATGATGCCAAAACTCAATTCTTTGTCACCCTGAAAAAGAGGGGTCAAAAAACGTTACACCAATCGGGAATACATACTTGTCAGCGATTATAGCTTTTCACGAAAAAGGCGCGTAAAAATGCTTAGAGAGATCTTTATTCTATTGGAGATAGGATAACATTGTTCAAACGATGTCTTGCATTTTTGTGTGTGTTCTGCGTGCAGTGGCGTATACAAGGAAGGGGGGGGGGATTCAACCCTTATAGATCGCAAATTTTTAATTTTTATCATGGACAACACCCTTTGGCCCTTTCGTCTGTTTTTTTAGAATGTACCCTCCCTCTCCATCAAGAGAGGTCCGTGTTCGCCATTGTGTGAACCTTGCACACCTGCTCTGAAGGCGCATTCGGGTAAAATGATTTACTTCATTTTGATAATTTTCTGCTACAATTTTTTTAAAGCATGTAAAAATAGGTTAGTATTTGCTTTAATATTACACTTTATATTAATGATTTTTATATTAAATTATTGTATATTAAATAATAACTTTAAAAAATGTCTATTTTATAGCAAAATTTTTTAATATGAATAATTTAAAATTTTTACAAATACTTGAAATCTAATAAAGAACATGCAGATCGAACATTATGATTAAGGGAGGGCATCAATTTTCCATTAAAAATATTAAGTTGTCGCACACATGGACTGGTAAGGAAGATCTATTACGATCAGAGACGTCTGTAGATTTGTTGAGGCCCCCTGCGCAAATGTAGGCCCCACCTATAACCATTAAAAGTAGATAGCATATACGTTGTCCAATACTCGTACAAACAGTAACCCGAAACAAACTAATGTGCATAACTTTCAATCGCGCAAATCTGCTCGACTGACTGCCGCTCTTTGACTTAGTGAGTAATGATGGTGTAGGGTGGGGGACCTAGGACTATACATGGATGACGGTCATCACATAATAAGTCTTGAAGCTGTTGCCAGTTGACATATAGTCCGAAATTCCTAGTTTTTCGGAGAATATAGCCCAAAGTAACATTTGACCGTTAAAATTATTCAAATCATGACATTATTAAGGCTCATTCAGGATCGAGGCCCCCACTGAGGCCGAGGCCCTGGGCCCAGTTTCCCCTACCTTTAGACGTCCCTGATTATGATGTAATTCATATAGACTTTTGGAAGGATTTAGTTCAGAAACTGTACTACCAAGATTTTTCTACAGATGCAGTATCGGATGCAAGTCAAACGAATGAAATGGCCACTCCATTCACCTAATACCCTGATCAGAAGGTCTTAGAAGCACATTATTATCTAACAGAAGAAAATGATCACAAATACTAACAGAGTAGGGTAGATCAAGGATTTTGTCTCGATATCTTGTAACATTCATTAAACCCCCAATGAGCACATGCAAGTCGGAGTGGTATCCCAAAGAGATGCTGGTCTATAACATGATTTTACTTCCACTTGTAAGCGTATCGTACTCCTATTTTGGATTCATGGGGATTGGAAAGTAGTTCTCTCCAGAACATGTCGAGAACTACTTTCTAAAGTGAATCTTGACTCATAAAGTACAGACTGTCATTATTCTACAGAATGCTATCTAGCCCAATTTAATGGAGCCTCTCCCTGTATTCTGTTTAATGGGAGAGAGCTAATCTTTTTTTGCATAAAATGGTCTTCGTGGCAACCGAAATTCTTCAGGTCACCATAAAAAAAGGGGTGCAGAGATTTGAAAAAGAATCTCCCAGACAGAGTAAGTAAGCAATCGTTAGACATGCATAACTTGAAACAGAGCTAGAAGCTGAATTTTCATATTCGGACTGATTCCTAAGTGGTTGAACCACACCACGAAAGACATTCCAAAGTATTGCACTCTCAGCTTACGACAGGCCCCTTTCCATCCACACGACGCTCCTCTGCATTAAAGAGACAAGCATGTGTGCTCTTCTCAACACATTGACAATATTTTGAAGCCGAAAGTTTGAGAGTGTAAAGAAAAGTTTTGAAAATCTCATAAATTACAAAAGATTAATTTTAATTAATGTTACGCTTTTCTCTTATGTCAACTTTTTTCTAAAGATTGAATGGTATGCACAAATCTTTTTGTTTTCAATATGTGTGTGTTGTATTATCTTACAAAAAAAATCAATTTAACTTAATTCACGTACTACAGATGCCACAGAATCACTGTGATACTTTGTAACGCTTCTGAAGATCTGTGTGCTTATTAGTACCTCTGTTGATTTGAGATTTTTCATTACCTTATTTAGGCACGTTGTATGTTTATATACTTAATTCTTTTGAAAGTATACATTCTTCTATGGAGATTGGATTCATAAATCTTGTTTTATCGTATTAGGTTATTAGGTTCTCTCTGGAGAACCTAATACTCTTTGTGCCATTTGATTAGCTTTCATATTTTTTGTTTTTGAAATTTTATTTTGTAAGATTTTTGCTGCACGATTTTTGAGCATTTTTTTTTTTGTATTTTGATTCTATTTTGTTCTGAGTTATTGAGAAATATATATCCTAGACTCGCGTGTTCTCACCATACAATGATACATTAGTTTGATTTTGCAACTCGTCCAGTTTTCTTTCCTACACAAACTTGTGCCCTCTTCCTCCTGAGGATAAAGCTAAACTGCATCCGAGGGTCCTTCCAAATGCGTGACTTAATAAATTATCTGTAAGTAAAACAAGCTTGCGATTACTTCCAAATACTGACAGCTGAACTTATCATTCGGCGGTCATTTAACGCGACATCCGTTAGACCGTCACTTTGAAAATTCTGATCAAAATTACGTCTGGTTAATGGTGAATATGCCATTGTTTCAGCGATAAAGGACTTTGTGGGTTTGTAACTGCTTAACATCTAAAAGTAAATTTTATCTGAATTCTCCCGCAAATCTTTTGTTAATTCTTTTGTCACAGAGTTGTAAGCATTTTGTGGGAATATGGGTTTAAAACGCTAGTAAATTTATAATCTACATTAAATTTGAAAAAAAGGTTTTAAATATATTTTGTCGCTTTGTAGAAATACAATTATGTTCGAAATATTGGTTATATTCTTCGAAGCAGCATTCGAGAAAAAGATTCCACGTAATTTACTGTGGGAAAAGGAAAGTTAGTCACCTGATTGAAATACTCCTTATAGAGGCTCCAGATGACGTTCTTGTGCTCGTCCCAACTCTTCCATCCTGCGCACAGGTCGCACGCCATCATCATGAGGGCCTTCAGACAGTTCCTGCAAAATAGGAGCATTCCGTAAAGATGGCCCCCTCCAGAAGAGCCCTACCACGTGATATCTGTTATACAGACAGCTAACGTGATTCCCCCTTTTCCATATTCTCTCCTGAGATTACTTCTGCTTCACAAAGCAACGTTCACTGAAGATGCGACGTTTTCGGGGCAATTTAGTGTACGCAATTAGTTTGATCCATTTTTTTTTTTGAAAAATCTCAGTGATATCCACAACTTTTTTCCTCAAAATTACGGTTGTTGGCTTTTTTTTTCTTTTTTAAACTTTCATTTCATTTTAGAAAAACCCTTAAAAATTTTTTTTCGTTATTTTTAGTCGCAATCATCCATAAAAATATTTTTATAAAGCAAGGCCTCCCATTAAGCAGTGGAGTTGAGTAGAATGTTAGCCCCTCCCCCTGCAAAGTCAGGTATTGGCTTTGATATTTTATAAATTGGTTAAATACTCATTTGGAGTCAGCCAGGCTTTGGAACCCCTAGAATCAAGCCTCCCCCTTATGTGGGGGTTGCGAGGGTGTACGTTACGCCACTACCATTGAGATAATGTTCTCCTGGTAATTGAAAAACATAAGGGCAATACATATTTTAGGAAAAAATTATCAAATTTTGATAAGCATCTTTTCCTGTTGGCAAAAGGTTTTTGAAATGAGTGATCAACAAAGGATCGGTTCAAGATTCGATCGATCAAGTCTATAAAGTCACTTTTGAATTCAATGGAGGACACGTGATTGCATTTGTCACGTGACCGTCATGAATTGAGCCTCCATTGGCTTATATCTCGAGCAGTATTATTATTAGAACACTATACTTTGTCAACCAAGGGGCTATTGCCTTAGTTGCCTGACCACTTAAAAAAAATGACTGCTTTCACTTATGATGAATCAAAATATGTTTTAAAACAGCTATCTCTCTGTCTTATACTTTGTATTAGATTAAAATAAAACTCGTGTAAAAGTGAAACATTTTTTTTATCTATCCATGAATGTGCTATAGTAATTTATGCGCAATCAGACATTCAAGAAAGAACCAAGTTGAGGTGTGCCGTGAGAACTGTATCTTTTCGTCATTAACTTCCTGGCTAACGATTTTTTCGACATATCAGCAGACTTGGTGGAATGGTTGCAAAACTCTCCAATAATCTTATGATGTTACCGCGCAATAGAAACACGATCGTAGTGGTTTGCCGTGTGTAACACAAGCAAGAGAAACAAATTCGATCGCTTGACATACGAAATATATCGTTTTACCAAAATTTTAAAGTAAAACCTTGTTTTTTTTAAGAAACCATTTACAGATTAGGATAGAGTTAAAATACAGGGTGAGTACAAATGATGGACTCCATTTTAAAACATATTTTCGAAACTACTGCATATATTACAATAAGGGATATATATAAATGTAAAGACTCACAAAAACATACCTTTTCCCGTCAACAGCCAGATCGCTGTGGCAGAGAAGGGTTTTTTCGGTGCTGCAGAAGAGCAGCACCCACCAACAAAACAGGTTGCTTGTTTAAAGAAAAAAGTAGCGACCGGTCAAAGTCTCGGAAAAAGCAGTGCAGAGAGTGGGTTTTGTTCCCACAGAAGTTGGCGAGAGTGGCCGCCTGGTATGGAAACTTTTACGAAAAATATTAAATGTGTATCATTTGCAATTGACAGAGGACAACAAGTAAGCATTTGTGCAGCATTACGAACCATTGATAGGTGCAAAATGTAGGGAACGTACAGGATGTCGTGCAACAAGAGGGTCCCACATTGAGCAGAAAAAAGACTCGGTATATTCATTTAACACTTATTGTGGGAAAAATGCAGCAGTTTTGAAGATAGGATTCTTTGAAACCGGATCCATCATTTGTACTCGCCCTGTATAATTGGAATAAGATAGCCTGCTGGTGGCTATACTGTTCTTTTCGATTGAAAAATAGATCGAACAGTCATCTTACCGCACGTGCTTCTTTCGAAAATCGACCCCCGTTTCGACGATGTGTCTCATCCTTTCACACTGGAGTTGGTATTTCTGTAGATTCGTGGCCAAAATGGTATATTTTATTTCATCCAGAACCTAAAGAGGGCAACGCAGAAAACATCTCTTTATTTAATTTAGAGAGTATTCAATTCACTAGATGGCGCAACTACTATCTAGAGATCTTATTATGGACGACAATACAGGCAACTCTCAATAATTCCAAGTTGGAGGGACCTATAGAAAACTTGGAATTATAAAGAGTTCGAATTATCAAAAGGGAGTAGAAAAGAACTGCCAAAATACACAAAGGAAAAGTTTTTTTCTAACACACTTAATTTAAAACTACGAAATAACACAATTGTACATATGTATAAAATTATTTTAAAGTATTTTTAAAAAAAATACACATAAAATAATAAATAAATAATAATAATAAAATAATAAAATAATAATAAAATAAATAATAATAATAATAATAAATAATAGTATAAATATTACACAGAAATTAATATATTTATGTATTACAATCAATTATTAAAATGATAATACTATATAAATGATTAATCTTTTTTGATGAAAAATCTTTTTTAAAGGCATTAAATCTAACTTTGTCAATAGATTTTTCTAGAATAAATGAAGCTTGAAAAACGTCAGAGTCGATATGATTTTGAAAGAAAAATTTGCTTATAGTTTGCTTAGAGACACTTTAGCTTTTGTCGGAGTCACCTCCTCCGATTATTTTTCACCACTTTCTGTGTTTAGTGGTCCAAAGCCACAATTTTAGCTTTTTCAGAGGGAACAAAGACAACAAAACTTATAAGCTCCAACCTCTGTTTGCCACAGGACTGTACATGATAGTGAGTGTTCGAGTAGTCGAGAATTTAAAAAGATAACTTTGAATTATCGCTAGTTGTAGTCTGGCCAGCCACAGATTTTGCTTCAAAATATTGAGTGCACCAAAACGTATTGTTTTAGTTAGAAATATCAAGAGTTTTTCTAGGGACCGAGCATATACTTCGAATTAGCGAGAGTCTCGAATGTATATATTTTATATATATCAACTGTTTCTCTTTTCAGAATTTATACGGGGGAAAAAAAAGAGCGACCGCTATTCATTTTCTTACGTAAATTTGGCAGCATCGAAGAGAAACGTTTATTACTTTTTGTGAATAATTTCAGAATGAAACTTTTCAATGCTTTAAAAATTGAACAAATGTCGAATTTATTGACAGGCGACGCGTAAAGAATTTCCTTTGCATTGAATTAAAAGGAACTGACTCAGACTTGATGCTAGTTGGATAAATCAAAACCGGAAAAGTTAAAAAATTCAAATAATTTATGTTACATAAAAGTATGACGAACTATGAATGAAAAGTCTGAATCCTCAATAGAAATCCGCACTTATCTTCCCATAAAGCGCTATCGTGTCTGTCGCATACTGACTCATTGTCCTACTTTTCAACTCTGTTCGCTTTAAGCAATTTAAATCTTATTCTTCAACATTGATTAACTGGCTTGAAAAAAAAAACAACCCTGCTACAAGTATTTAGTTTCTTCTATGATATCGGTTTCCTTCCTCCTCGACCCCATTGTTTTAATCTTACAGCAAAAAGATTTTTAATTTAGATTATTTTTAACTCAGTGCAAGTTTTTGAACCATTTTAGTTAAAATAATGGAAATGCCTCTAATTCGGCCACGAGGACTTACAACTGGAAGTTTCAACCAAAACTCGTTTTGCACGTGGAATTTGGATAATTTCAAATGGTGTGCATTGCATGATAATAACATCCATACAAATAACCGTAGTAAACAGAAATTTATTTAAAGCTGTCAACTTTCGTCAATGTTCACAAACATACGAAAGCACTTAGGGGAGAAGTAGATTCAATGTCGATCATCCATTCGTTACTTAATAAAAGCGAAAAGCTAAATTTTCGAGAGCATTCAAACATAATTATGAAGAAGGCTTGAGGATACAATCTTTTTTTTTTGCGATGGAATCTGTCTCTTTCCCAACAAAATACGCTTGAAAGAGTTCTCTGTCCCCCTCCCCTAAGATCTCGGTTATAAATTAATTTCTTAAATATATACGAATTTTTTTCGAGCACTTGGTTTTATCCTTATCGTTGGGATGGCTGTTTCTTATTCTGAACCAAGTTATAAACGACAAACAAAAGTAATTATCGGTTAGAGGTATCTGGAGTCAAGCACTACAACATGTAGAAACGTGCTCATTTCTCGACTGTGTAGTTCAGGGGTCGGCAACCTATGGCACGCGTGCCACATGTGGCACGCGGTACAATTCTCAGTGGCACTCTGCACTACTCCAAAAATTTATCAATTTCTGAGTGGATGGAAGTTGATAAATTTGTAATGGACCTTATTTGAAAAACATCTTCAGAAAAATTGACATTTACAGAATTACGAAAAAAATATGAAAGATTACTCTTTAGATAAAGTTACAGCTGTTTTGTAAATTATTGAAATTCATTGCTGGAGAGATCTCATTCTTCATGTGTACGTAAAAAATCTTTCCTCATATGAAAAAGTATTTCGAATACGCAAAGAAATTGTTTAACAACTGAATGCTCAGAATCATATCAAATCGAAAGTCATAAATTATACCCTTGATTTTGCGATATAAAAGTGTGTGTAGAGCAGTGCATCATTTAAAATTTTCATTTATCTTTTAATTTATTATAAGAAAGGGGAATGCTTATTTTTATGTTATCTATTTCTTACTTTGATAAATATGTTTAAAAATACATATATGTGCAATTTGAAATTTGTGTTGTTTTTGTTGAAGAAAAGTTATATTGTATGCTGTTTATTTTTATGTTACGAAATATCTTTAAATAATACAAAATTAATACAGAATAAAATTGTAAATCTATATTATTGTGTGTGTGTGTTGACCTCTATTCTCTAACTCTGTATACATTATCGCGGGAATCGAATTGTTTCAAAAATATCCTATTGAGTGGCACGCTGAATCCCATTAGTTGATAGGTTTGGCACGCCAGAGCTAAAAGGTTGCCGACCCCTGGTGTAGTTGCTAATATTACAAACGAGTGGTGTTTTTAAATATCGCGTCTTACACTTTTTTATCCTATGTTGGTCATAAGTCGACGAACAGTCCAATACAGAACGATACAAAAGGGCATCAAAGTCAACAAGAATAAGAAGAGCAGAAATAGAGTTTAAAACAGCGGGGATATTTCTTGAAGGGATCCTCATGAGGGGGCAAAAGTTTGAATCTGTCATTTCCATTCTATACAGGAAATCTCACAAAAAGCCTTGACCAAGCTGGTCTTATACCGGTTGCAGAGTTTATTCGTTCCGGTTCAATTGAAATATATATATATCAGTTCTCAGTTCCGGTTTTTGTTCCGACAAAAACAACTGTGTTCGGTTTCCAAATGAATCATTTTATGTTATGTATATTCTTATCTTAAATAATCTATACTTCTAGTTCATTGAACTGAATTAAATCTGCCTTCTACAAGTAGTCTCATCCGAAACTGAAACAAAAAAGTACTATTGAACTTCAAAATAGGAAATTGAGAAGCAATGCACATGTAATGATATTAATTACATGTTTGGCATTAAATTAGAAAATATCTATAAGTTGATTGCAATAACAAAATGATTGAAAATATATTGAACTGAAATAAACCGATTTTTTCAGTTCAGTTTCGGTTTTCGTTCCGACCAAAATAACGGTTTATTGCCGGTTTTTGGTTCAGTTCCGGTTCGAAACCCTGGTTGCAGATGGTTACAAACAGAGATTGTTATATTTTCAAATACCATCAAACTTCTTTCTTAGCTAGATTTTTCTACCATTTTGTTGCTGTCATGAATATCTAAAAGTTGCCAACAAACGAATAAGATGCAACGGAAGGAAGTTATATCACAACAGTATTCTACACGAACTGGTCCCACCATGTTAATGAAAAATGGCCACTGAAGGAGTAATGTCGTTGGTTGATCATTAACTGATTCTGGAGATCTAGGATTCTATTCACAGAAGCCTTATTTACTGTTAGGTCCGACGAATTGGTAGGCTGATAAAATCACCAATGTTCGTGTTGGCGACTACTTGGAAGAGTATCCGCCAACATATGGTCCCTTTAACCAGTAAGTACCAAAGAATATTAAATTATGAATCGATTCTAAGGATGTCTGATATCCAGGATGGAAATACCTGCTTGTAATCATTGGTTCCCAAGTCGCAGAAGATGTTGCAGCGGATATCCTAGAAGTAGAAGGAAATCGACACATCAGATACAAATGTAAACATTTGCGAAATGTTCATTCTTAATTTATTCATCTTCACAGAAAAGAAATAGTTCATACAGGAAAGCTTAGAAATTTAAAGGAATGAAGAACATGCGACTCTTATTTACACGGTAAATACATTCCTCGAACAAATGAGCAAAAAAAATATTCACTTCGTATAGTAGAGAGTGGGGGGGGGGGGTAATGTCGCCTAACCGTGTCAGATAAATATTTAATTAAAAAAGTCATGTAATACAGTTATGAAAAATCTATTGTATGTGTGTATTAGTTTTTTAATATGCCTTTTGATGTTTGAAAAAGTATAAAAAAAAATTGATCAAAAAATAGTAGAAAAAATTAGTTCATTGTTACTTATTGATGATAAGCGCGTTTCCTTACAGT
>BMAO01012651.1:0-35323 GCA_019973975.1 Trichonephila clavata | reverse complement strand
AATTGCTTTTTTGGAATTCAACAACCTTCTGGTCTGGAGTCGAGATAGAGACGAGGCCCTACATTGTGGCCGAGGCCCTGTGCTCGAGCCTAGTTTAGAAATGCCCTTAAGAAATCCCTGATCCTTCCAGCTTCACTGGATTGCATTCTAAGATGCATCGGACTTCCTAAGGACGACATAATATCCGATCCTTTTTAATGCTATTGCTTCTTTGGAATTCAACAACCTTCTGGTCTGGAGTCGAGACCGAGACGAGGCCCTCCATTGTGGCTGAGGCCCTGGGCCCAAGCCCAGTTTAGAAAATGCCTTAAGAAGTCTCTGGTCCTTCCAGCTTCACTGGATTACATTCTAAGATGCATCGACTTTATAAGGATTTAACATCCGATCCTTTTTAATGCTATTGCTTTTTTGGAATTCAACAGCCTTCTGGTCTGGAGTCGAGACCGAGACGAGGCCTCCATTGTGGCAGAGCGCTGTGCTCGAGCACAGTTTAGAAAATGCCTTAAGAAGTCTCTGGTCCTTCCAGCTTCACTGGATTACATTCTAAGATGCATCGGACTTTCTAAGGGGGACTTAACATCCGATCCTTTTTAAACCGATTGCTTTTTTGGAATTCAACAACCTTCTGGAGCTGATCTGACATTTGTTAGGTAGTTAGAGGATAAGAAACGACAACAGGATTAGTCTTAAGTAACGCAAATTAATTTAAGCTCCCAAATTTTAAAGTTTGAAATGGAAACTAAGCATTTTTCGCTAAAGCATGGTACGGCTGCATCACTACTGTTGTCGAGCTTGTAGCACAGATAAAGTCTCAAGTGGGCTTTATCACTTGCCGCGTTACATTGTCCAACAATTTCCTTATCATATTGAATTAATTTTCATTTGTATTTCTATATTTTCTATGCGATAGAAACCTTTGCTTAATTTTTTAGTCCAACGTTTTATCGTAATGTATCATTTAAATTATTACTCTTTATCTTCACATATGTATTGCATCGTAGAATAACAATAAATTCAACAAAGAAAATTGTATATTAGGATCTTTCTGCTGTTGCCCAACATTAAGTTTTTCAATTACTGAATGACACAATATAATATAACAGTGCTTCTCAAACTTTCAATATTCGCGACCCAATATTCAATCATAACTTACATCGCGCCCTCTCCATACAATAACAATGTATTGAATTCAATAATATTATACATTGATTCTAAAACTACAATACGACTCAACCTCTTAAGTGCCACCGGCGTATATAAACGTTTCGCTCAGCCAAAGCATTTATTTTCTGGACGTATATATACGTCTTTCAGTAGTACGATCTTTTCTGCGCACTGCTATCCATAAAGTTATTCCAATGAGTTCGGAATGCAATAAAAGGGATTTGCTTATTTATTCCTTTTCTTCCCTCACTCACCCCCCAAAAAGCATCACCTACGCGCATCTACAAGGGAAACAATGCCATTAGGAAACGAATCGCATAACTTTTAGTCGGCAGTTTAGGGATCAATTATAAACCGCACAAATTATCAAGAGAAGTGTTAATAGAAACCCATGGGGTCACTGGTAATTATCAAACTTGTTGTTAACTTAGTATTGTTAAATTAATTATAAAATACATTGTATAGTACTCATACATTTATAAGTGTATTATATCAGTGTAAATGTGTATTTTATTTTTTATCATGTCAGAATGTATTTTGTGTTTATTTACTTTCAGTAAATTAATAATTTTTTAAATAATCTTTTGTTTTTGACTTTTCAATATGCTCGCACCCCCCTCGTAGAGTTATCCCGTTCTCTCCCGTTAGGGGACGTGCCCCTCAGTTTGAGAAGCGCTGTAATATAACTACATAAGCATTAACAAGTTAAAGTTATAGTTACATGTAATCTGATCATAAATTTATATTGAATATTAAATATGATTGCACTTGTGTGCTAGTTATTGTGTTATGCAGTCACTGAACATTTGAAAGTAAGAGAGTATTGCAGTAATCTCTTAAAAACCATTTTAATTTATTTCTTTTAATATCCGGCTGTATTTACTCTCGCTTTCTTTTGGCTGTGTTGAAAAAGAAATATTTGAAAAAGAGGTTTAATTAAGGTTTTCTGTCCCTCGACAAAACCTCTTTTAATTGAAATAACCGCATCTCTTTCATGTCTAGAACGCATTTAAAAAGAATCTCTTTTAAAAGCTCGTTTTCCCAGATAAAAACAACTAATTTCTTTTTAATGTGTCCATCGGAAACTAATTTTAAATAAGTAGATACGTGGCTAATAAAATCTAGATCTTCATTTTCGAAACAATGAATGATTAAAAAAAAGTATTTCATAATAGTTTTCGTTGAAATAATTAAACTGTCTAGGATTCGGTTTTAATTTCAAAAGAATTTCTCCAAGATAGTAAATGAAAAAAAAATACTTTATATACGAGGTGAATTAATTAATTTTTTATGACCCTGTTATAGTGTTTTTTTTTCGTAAGAACCACTTACACTTAAAACACTGCCCTCAAAGAAACTTTTACCAGTATTTTTCTAAGAAAAAAAACACAAAAAGAATATGTGGTAATGGAACACATTTTTATACACTGTTTACCAATGGTCTTCAAACTGTGTTCCACGGAACCCTGGGGTTCCATGGGCTACAATAAAAAAATCGAGAAGAAATAAATATGCATACCAAATGGATTTTCTATATGAAGTTTATATAGTTACAAGTATCTAAAACTCATCTCCCCCCCCCTTTTTATAAAAACTGAAAATTTTATTTATATATAATAATTTTATTTTACAACACTTTTGAAACTTTTGTTATAATATAATGAAAATAATATTACAACGTTTTATCAATATATATATATTTCCTACTGGATTGTGAATATTCTATTGTTAACTCTATCTCGGGTTTCCGAAGATAATTTTATACTCGTTATTCAGCACACAGTTTCTTGCTAAAATAAATAGTTTTCAAATGGAAACATTACATTTACCTTTGTGGAACACAACACATATAATGGAGGAAAGGGAACAGAGCATATCAACAGACTGGATGTTAAAATCTAAATTAAAGCAAGAACAGCTTCTAACTTTTAGGTCAAACTCATGAAAAAGACACGGATATCTCATACATGCATAAGCATTTTAATGCCATTCAGAACACTGTGTTTATGACTACAAAAACAATGCATAAAAACAAATTTAACTCAGAATATGTAATGCGATTGCATTTAATCTCAATAGACCTAGACTTCGACAGTTTGAGTAAGAAATACCTGCATATATCCCAGTTACTAAATATAATGCATGGGTAGGTGTCACTTGAATAACAAATTAATATTATTAATTAGTAAATAAAATTGAAAAAAAAATTATATTAGAATTCTTAATAATAAATGCAATACAAATTTTATAATTGTTGACTGACGATGTCGTCGAGTATAGTACAGTGCATTAGAGCAGGTGATTGCCATTCATTCTGGCATGGCTGCAGAGTGGGCCGACCTCGTCAGCAAACTGGTCAAGCAAGCGGAGGTACACTCCAAAAAGTCATGTTCGGTGGTTAGGCAAAAGCAAGCAACAGGTCTGCTCTCTCCAGGTGCCTCGGGATTGGATCTACAGTGGCCAGAGTTTCCCATGGCTTTTGGTTTTTCTGTTTCGCCCAACTTGGGGCAAAAGCGCTACGCGCTGTGGCCCGCGTAAATCTAATTTCAGTCAGTCCCATGGCTTTACAAGGCTCTTGGTTTTCTTAGGTCCCAATCATAAAGAAAGATTCGTTGATAACACATAATACCCCAAAAATAACCTAGAATTCACCTTAAAGACAACTAGCTATCAACGTGATAGAAGAACCTCTTAATTTAAAATTGTTACTCGTTTTTGTGACATTATATTTGGATATTATATTTAGATATTCATTACGCATTTAATAGCTTGTATCTCTCTTTAAGGATTTCAAAACTTTTCATTTAAATTATAGATTCATATTATTAAATTATAGATTATTATTTCAGATAAATTACTGTCGAGATATTTATGAGAATCTGTCACATCACAAATAAAATATGAAACTTATTAAAAAGTAATGTTGAAGTATACAACAATTATCTTAAGGCGAAAGTTTCACAAATAAGAGTTTTTTTTTTTTTAACAAAGATGGTGACACAGAAAAGTTTGAATTAGAAATATAATTTCTATCTGAAAATATTTCAAAAGGTAAGGTTCTAACTATATGAGTACTTCTTTGCCTATCTTGGTTTTATCCGTTAAAATTAACACAAAACTAGATTTAAACTAATTATTAATTTCATTATCCACATTTAAATTCAAACGGAAAGTTTTACTTTGAAGTACTTATATCAGGAATAATTCGAAATGATAGTAATGAACTTTCAGAAGTTAAGCGACTAATTTATACTTTCAGTTAATTATAACTCTCATAGGAAATTGTTGTAATTAATAGACAGACATAAAGAACACTCTAATGCTGATTGATTGTAATTGCCATTTTCTTTTATAGCTTCTTAAAATTAAACTGAGGTTATGTTTTCAAAGTCTTAGATATGATATATAATTCACAATGCTAATTATGCAGAAAATTAAGAATCAAAGAAACTAGCTTATAATTTCAGATAATTATTTGACTCATAGGGGTTTGATACTAGTTTTGAGCTTCTAGATTCACAAGAAAGTTTCTTTTATCCTATGACTCTCGGATAATTTTCAAATTTGCGACGTCGAATCCCAGAAGAAAATTACCCAATAATGTGTGTATTCTCATGATGGAAGAGTTAAAAGTACTAATCTGTTCTCTTGAAGTTGTGCAAGATTGTTACATCCCGCGGAACTGTTTGATTAATTTCTTTTTAATATATCCTGGTTGAATAATAAGAAGATAATTACAAGGAATTAGATTAAAAATTTAATCGTTATACTATTAGACAGACGCATTTATGCTTCTGTTTGACTGAATAATAATAATGAAAACAAGTTTCTACTTGAAGTGAACATGATACATTAATAAATAATCTGGAAATTAAGATGTAACTTTTAATTGTTATACTAAACGCATCAATTTCTAAACGTAGAATTAATAAAAAGAATAGAAAAAACTCTACACATGGATTCAGTACAATCTCATCCTATCCAGCTCCCTTGTCGTTGCCTAGAGACCACATTTATATGAATGGACTAAAAGATGCAACTGCTTCCAATTCTTAACCCTTCGTCAGGTGCACCTCTGAACGAAACAAAATCAGGCGCATATGGCCTCAGAGGCCACCGACATATCTTGGCCTTCCCTCTCTCCCCTAATGACTTTTAATTCAAAATACTGGAAGGACTAACTTGGGCAAGATCTAAGGAGAACACACACAGCAAAATGTATGAAAAAGAACAAGTTTAATGAACAGAATGAAGCTCAAGGGGAGTCAATACCCCCTATGCCGACAATGTTAAATTGAGCATTTTATGAACTTTTTCTCAGAAACTGTTGAATATAAAGACTGTAGATTGTGTCTGTATATTAATTAGATTTTTATATTTATACTGAAGTAAGGTTTTTGAAATATATTGTTTAGTTTTTTCAAAACGCACACACATATTTTTATGTAGAATTACTACGAATTATTTGAAAATTGTCATTTTTTGGTACGATAACTGTTTTTTAGCAAAATATTTTGGGAATATCTAAAAAAGCTCACTTCAGTATGAATACTAGTTACATATCAGTAATATGCGGTAAAAATTGCAGGTGCATTCATACAGTAGATTTTGAGAAAAAAAGCACATGTAGTTTTAAAAACAACATTTTGAGAAAACTGCATTTTTATTATAAAACGTTGACATAACACAATTTTGTAACTTGCTGAATATCACATCTGAAAGTATACACTTTGTATTTTCTATGTGTACATTTACCTAATTTATTCAATTGATCCTTAGAAAGGAATACAAATTCTCTGTAACAACTCATACATCTCTTGAGACATATATTGAACTTTTTTTAAGTAATGTCCATTTCACATGTTTCAAGTGAGGTGTACAACGATTTGTTGTATGTTTTTTCAACACTAATGATTAATTAATTTCTAACTGATGTTTGGCAAGAATTCCTTTCAAACAATTATATAACAATCATAAAGTGGCAACGCAACAGAAACTTTTTGAGCAGATTACATGAAAACATAGAATGAGCAACATTACTTAGGCGAATTTTATGGACGTAGTTATTTATTTCCTTATATAAATAAATAAGATTAAAAATGAAAATACAATAAATATTGACTTGTCAATTTATTAAAAATTCTTGTTCATAATTCTTGTAACGCAGATTTCTCTTATGCATTTAATTTTAATTTTATTTAGAGGGCTTGTAAAAAATATTTTTTCTAATTATAAAATTCAAATAATAAAAATATCAGGTTGATAGAGAAATAAAAATTTATGTATCTGCATTTTTTTTAAAAAAATGTATTAAATTGCTTAAGGTCAGCGAGTATAAAATATTTGTTTCGTCGCTTAGATTTTTAAAATATCTTTTAAACCTAGATTTTAAATTAAAGATATGTGACATAAACAGAAACAACAAACGATTTTATCCCCTCGATTTTTTGTTTTTATTTTTTGTGACACGTGCACATTTAACAAACAGAACGAATAAAAATAAATTTAAAGAAGAGCAGATTCAATCTGTTTTTTTATCAGAGAAATATTTAAATACATTTTGACTTCTTTTCGTTACATTTAATTAATTTTTTTCACTCATAATTAAATAAAAGTTTAGTTAAATTTCTGGGCAAATTTTTTATCAGAGAAATTATTTTTTATTTTATTTTACGAGCATAATAAAATGATTGGAGCATTACGGTGTATATAAATATAAATTTATTGTGTTACTTTTCAATAATACTTGATATATTTCATTTCTTTCTTTTTACTTCTTGATGCTTTAATAAAGATTTTACTGTATTAAGCTTAATATAATCCCTGCTTTCTAATATATTTCGTGAAATAACTTTAGTGAAGCCTATTAAACTATGTATTTTTTTAAAGAATATATTACAAAATTCTAAATTCACTTACTGAGTTCCTACCAGCCATATAGTACATCCGAATGTACTTTCTTGAATGTATAATAATTTTAAAAAATATGCTTTGCTTTGGTTTACTAAAAATTACTTGCACAATTCTTTCTTAGATAAGTAACTTCACATATAAAATAACTACAACTGTATTTTTTTACGTTACTTTGGCAAAAATAACGTAGTTAAAATTTTTTACTTGAACTACTTTAAAAGAAAGTTTTCAAGTACAGTATCTTTCAAATACAGCGGTATATATCTTCAAATAAGTACACTTTGTCTAGAATGTACAAAATATCTTTTAATGTCACTGTAAATTATTCGAACTGCTTGAATATCCTTCAAAGTATTAAATTTAATTTTTTATTTGAGATTGCGAAAAATAATTTATTTTTACATATTCTGCTGTTTCAATATGATATTGTTGATGTGATAATATAGCGTTAGGTCTGCAAACCGTAAATTTAGATTTTACAAGCAAAACAATTTAATATATTTTTAAAGGTTTTTATAAATATTGCAATTAGTGCAATCATCTTATTCATTAAGTATAATTTCTTTGATGAATAATTTTTTTTTCATGTACGGTATATTAATATTTTTATTTATAATAATTATTTAGTAAATAGTTACTTCTCCTTTTTTTTTAATATTTATTTCCAAAAGTTAAACCTCTTATTTTTTCAGAATGTGTGAGAATTATTTTTTTCAATAGATTTTCTAAAAGGATATATGAAATTTATCAAAAAACTTACTTTTCTACCAAATAATTCGAAAATTAAAATAATTTTGGGGGGGGGAATACGAAAGTCATCTCAAATACTAAAGATTGTAAAAAAATGCCATTAAAACAAAGAGTTAAAAAAGTAATTCTATTTTATATCTCAAACTTTCTTTCTTGTTTCTCAAATAAGATTTTTTTCTCTTTTTTTTCCATTTGAATTTTGCTCAGAATGTTATGATGTGTGTGGAATTTGTAATAAGAAACTTTGCAGCGAAACAAAAAATAATGATTTTAATAACGTTAAGTATATGATTGATATTCTTTAAATTCATACTTTTTTTAGTTATTCATTTATATTACGAAAATTTAAGGAAACAGGAAAAATACAAACAAAAAAATCATGCACAACAGCGTAAAAGATTTTACTGAAGTTAACTAATACCACTGGTTTTAAAATATCAATTTTAAAATTTGGATTCAAAATTAACAAACAAAATTCGGACTCCAAATTAAAATAACTATACAATTCTAATACAATAAAAAGGATTTTATAAGTACTTGAAAATTATTTACCTTTCGTCTATCGACTTTATGATAATCCTTATAAATATAATGAAATGTGAAACGCAGTTAACTTCGTTTAACCACAATCTTCTATTCCAAATTTACAACAACTAATCAATTCTAATTCATTGCCAGATACATATGTCTCAAATTCATAACAAATATTTAAAAAGTCAAAACATCTGCTGTGCAGACAATTATTTTTACAAACACATTAGCATCTGATTGAATTTTCAAAAGGCTAACGATTTACCAATTAAATGAAAATAGTATTTTAAAAATATCAGCTCAGGCATATAAGTAATATGAAAGATTTATACGGATATAAAAACAAATTTCTGAAATGACAATAATCTAAATGATTATATAATGTCAATAAATGTCTCAAAAGATTTCGTCTGCAATGCATTTCTAATGTAGAAAGAGTATTTGGTTTATTTAAAATCGAATTTGTGATAATTATATGCAAGTTTTTGGCGTTAGTTCATCTATTTATGAACTATGACTTAAATTCTACACAAAGTAATTAAAACAAATTATTGCCATAGCGAATAATAAGTTTTTAATCAATGAATTTCCTGCAAAATTACAATCAGAAATGTTCTTTAAAAAGATTTTTAATACCAAAAAATTAAAAACTTATCCCCAAATATCAGCTTTCTAATCCTTTCCTGCCTTAGTTTAGTTTAGAAATGGCGTTTTCTTACTCACGATCTAATTACAAACTCTAATTACCGAAGAATTTAAATTAAGACAGGAGTTTGAACTTATGGCATTCCTTCACCTCGTCCCAGAAAGTTTATTACGTTCATGGATAGTGTTACCGCTAAATTAAATTACCCCCTTCTAGAAAAGTTGAGGAAGATTAGCGATCAAAAATGCACATTCTAATTTAAATATCGAATGACAATGAGGTGTTAATAAACTAGGTAGGGCTAATTTTTCTCAAAGAGAGGGCAATTGTTCATTTGTAATCATCGTCTAATTAGCTTTCATTAGACTGGAATTAAATTAAAAGTTATTTTCGGAAGTAAGTAGTCTAAAATTAACTTGCTGGGTTAAATTTGAGTGGCATATATTCTTGAAATAAACTTCATTTTCAACGTTAATTTTTGGGAATTTTTATAATTATAAAAATTTTTTATATATGAGGATACCTTTATAAGTATCAAAATGGGTTAAATTCATGAAGGTCACGTGATAAATACAGTCACGTGTTGTCCATTGAATTCAAAATTGACATTTGACTTTTACTTTTTGTATTACTTGTAAAATTCAGATACAGTTTCAAATTTGATAACTAAGTAAACATGTTCAAAAAGAAGGATTCTATAAAAAAAAAATTTGCGCAAAATTAAAAAAAAATATATACTATACATTTACTTTTTAACCAAGTGCTTTTTGTTTACCTATGTATATTATTACTTTTTATAAATATGTATTTTTAACACCCTTTTATAAGCTTCACTTGTATGTAACGGAATCTTTGAACTCATTTTTTACCTACTTTAAAAGGTCATATTAATTCAAAATTCTGCTCACTTATCCAGGACCGATGACAATACAATAATTTAAAAATTTTGTTCCATTGTTCTGATCAGGATCATCAGGATTAACGATTTTCCATTTTCAGATCCCATCCCGCATCGGGTGACTAATTTCAGATCCTATTTCCAGATTT
This sequence comes from Trichonephila clavata, assembly GCA_019973975.1. NCBI lineage: Eukaryota > Metazoa > Arthropoda > Arachnida > Araneae > Nephilidae > Trichonephila > Trichonephila clavata. Next base: position 25,272 of record BMAO01012651.1, on the reverse strand, counting down.
GGCGACTAAAAGATTAAGTTACAACTTAGTTGGATTAAAAATAAAAATGTGTTTTTCCATTTTTTTGAAGTATAATTTTATTTAAAAGAAAGTTTTTGTAAAAAGTAAAAATTGGTAACAGTGAGGCGCATGAGTTATTTGCCTAGAAACATGCGATTGCACATATGTCATAACGCCATTTGAATTTATCAACTAATAGGATGGAAACACATTACTGCAGTTATCCTACTACTATGACGTCATATCCTACTACTGTGACTTATCATTCTAGCAGGCTTTACACACGCACTCGGAGCTATTTATTGTTACATTAGAAATATGTCTTGCTAGAAATGGCAGGTCATCGCTTACGAAGGAGACAAAGGAATTCAGACGAGTTCCCTAAGAAATATGAGATCGGTCACACAGAAGAGTAGATTCGTTCGCCTGTCTTACCTCAGTAGACAGCCACTTACATTCGCTAATGGCGCATCAGTTATGGTAAGGATGATTGGAAGAAAAGAATGCGCCATGTTCGAGAGGTTTCAGTGAAGCTAGAGGGATGTCAATCAGTGGCTTGTGTTGAATCTCCCTTTCAAATCACGAGACATCCTGCAGCATCTACAGGATGTCTCGGTGCTTTCACCCAATAGAAACACTGAATAGACTCAAAAGCACTGGCTCTTTTTTTTTTGTAATATTGTTAGGCTAGACCAGTGATTCCCAAAGTAGTCTATGACGAACTGCAAGGGGTCCACGTCAGCAAAAAATAATTTGGGAGTTCATGAGATGTAAATGGGGGTCTATGATAGTGGCTCATTATATAAACTAGATCGTGACTTCAAATTTAAAAGAAAATTTAATCAAGTGGAAACAAAATTTTACCCCTATTTAACAGATATATTTACTAAATTTAATAGGGTTAATTTCCACTAAAAGGTGACATCATAAATTTTATTAAAACAAGAACCATTTCAGCATTTCTTTCCGGAGTTAAGCTAATGAAGCATAATACTGGAGGTCCCGAATTTTCTTAGAATGTCACAATCTGTCAGGGCGTTTTAATCTACGTTCAACATTTAAATGCCTTTAATTCAGATTTTGAAATCAGATTTGAGAAGGCTTTGACTATAGTAATACCACAGTAGGCAATGAATTCATATGGTCACATTGAAAATAAATGCTCCATTACAATAGGAACTGATCGTAACAAGCACTAATGAAGATCTTAAAGTTTGGAAACGGATATCACCAATTTTGACTTTGAAAAGGCAAACCTATTATTTGTCCCGAATTATGAAATATCGTGAGAACGTTTTTAATCCTTTTTCCTACTGAAAAGCAGCGCGCGGTTGCGAATCTTTAAAACAAAAACAAAAAAACAAAAAAATAACCTTACTAACAGAAGAGGTTTAAGGTTAAAACTGACAATATCAGAACCAAATGTTGAAAATTTGTTATTGTAGTACCAGACTCATCCCTCCCTTTATAATCATTCATTTACTTATTTTATTTAACATTTATTTTATGTATTAATTAACTTTTAATTTATTTAACATGCGTTTTTTAAATTTTAATCACACTATACTTCACTACAGTTAGAAATTTAATTCATTTAAAGTAGTAGTACCAGCTGTCAAAAAGATATTTAAGTTGATAGATTTGCAAAAATTCAATATTAATTAAGCAGAGGGTCTACCCCAAATTCAAAGACATGGCAGGGGGTCTATCACAAAAAAGTTTGGGAACCTCTGGACTATAGAGATACAATCGACGGTATGGTGTGGCGTCGTTTTCTCTGATGCTTCTATTTCGGCTATCACAATAATCGAGTATGAGTTTGATGCCATCGTTGTTTCTTAAATCCAATCCGAACAAAACTTGGAAATTCCGAACCAAGTTAAAATGCAGCATCACATTTTTTAGTGCCATTTCTTTCTATGACTATAATCCCTGGTATATATCACAGACAAAAAGGCAGCCGAACGATTGTTTAGTTAATTTGTTGCAGTTGGTATCAGGACCCTTCTTCAGGGCATTTTGAATGTCATTTACCAAACCTATAACATCCGAACATGGAGCACATCAGCTAAGTTTTGAAAAGTAAGCAGGTGTTTTACTGGCTATCACTGTACCCTGATTTTTCACACACTGAAAACACCTGGAACGTAATTGGTCCTCATTTACGTTCTCTACCATCACTACATTCAAAGAATGGCATAAATAATTGAAAAGGAATGGTTCTCCATCTCCCAGTCTACAGAATTACCATCATCATTGACTTTGCTCTTCACCGTAGTAGCTTTTAACGATACGAATAGTGGACCAACCAACTACTGAGTATCTGGTTTTTTTACCCATGTATTATTGAATCTTGGTGAAATAGACCTAACTTATATTGTTCGGTGCCGTCTCTCTCTGTTTGCTGATTCTTTTAATATCTATACATATGCATATGGCGTGCCACTTTGTGTTTTAGGATGTATTTTTACTGCATATAACAAATCACACTTAAATGAATTTATTTTTAATACCTAGACAACTGTTTTTTAAGTGAACATCTATACCAGCGTCTCTCAAACTGTGGGGCGTGACAACTCTACGAGGGGGGCGCGAGCATATTGAAAAGTCGAAAACAACAAATTATTTAAAAAATGTATTGATTTACTGAAAATAAACAAACAAATACTACATTCTGACATAATAAAAAATAAAAAAACACCTTTACACTGATAATATATTATATAACACTAATGAATGTATCAGTGCTCTACTCAATGTATTTTATAATTAATTTAACAATACTAAGTTTAGAACATTTTTAATAATTGCCAGTGCCCCCCTGGGATTGCAATACTTAAATTATATACAAAAATTAACACTTATCTTGATAATTTGTATGGTTTATAATTAATCTTTTAACTGCCGATTAAAAGTTATGCGATTCACTTCTCAAAGCTTACCGTTTCTTACGTAGGCGTGCATATGTGATGTATTCGGGGGGGGGGGAGGAATAAAGAATTATATATATATATATATATAATCTGAAATAAATAAATCCTTCGCAAACATATTTATATATATATATATTCAAGCTCCTTTTATTGTTTTCCAAAATCTTCGGAATTTTTTATGAATAACCAGCCACAGAAAAGATCGTAATTCGGAAAGACGTATACATACGTCCGGGGAAATCAACTGTTTGGCTGAGCGAGACGTTTATATACGCTGGTGGTAATTAATGGGTTAAATTCATATCGCGCAGTTTTAGCATCAAAGTATAGTATTGCTGAATTCAATACATTGTTATTGTATAAGGGGGGCGCGATGAAAATTATGATTAAATATTCGGCCGCGATATTGGAACTTTGAGAAACATTGATCTATACTAAAATGAGGTTTTTTTCTATGTACAGTAGATATATCAGTTTTAATCTGTTACTGTTTAGTAGCGTTGTAAGCCTAATGCACAGATATGAAGTTATATTTTTAAATAATTTCTTTGTGTACTATAAATTCAACAATCTAGTATAAGTTTGAATGTAAACTTCTGAAAATTAAATAGCTTTAAAAATACTTCCTTCATTCTAGTAAATCCTGAAAATTGCTCAGCCATCAGCTTTAAATTAAGCCATGTAGTTTTTTCCCTTGAGAAGAGGTTAGTTGAGTGGTTAGAAAATACACTTAATGAGTAAAAAGTTAAAGACTTCGGCGCTTAAAAGTTTTACGAAAGTTTGCAATTCTAAATGTAATTTAAAAGTCTTTATAAAAAGATTGAAAAAATAGGTGAAGTAGTTCAAGTGTCTGAATCTTTTTACTAGATGAAGCATTTGAAGTAATAGAAGAAACACGAGAAGCTAAAAACTCTGCTGATACCCTTCTCGTTTCGGAAAGGCAAAAACTAAAGAAGCCATTTTTTCCGTGTTGGGAAAAAAAAGAGTTGAATACTTCATCGTAAAGAAGGATTTTCTGTAAGAAACACTTCATTGGATTATCCCTGTAAAAGAAAATTTGTGTGTTAAACTAAAGATACGTAGTTTACTTGCGTTTTGTTACTCAAATGAAACGAAATTATCTCTCCCCTTTACTTCTTCAAACTTCTTAAGAACTAATTTTAGATAGACACAAATGGAGACTTAAACTTACTAAACGAGTTTAAATATATTTTACTGAAGAAAAGAAAGTTTGCATCTTTCTCAGTACATTTACAGTAAAATACGTTCATTGCGAAAACGCTCAAGACGAAATATAGGATAACACGAAATGATGCAAAGGTCCTGACAAACTACTATATATATATGTATTTTCATCCTTTCTTTTTTTTCCTTCACAAGAAACGAAAATCAATTAATACGAAAAGATTTTCCTTCTGGGAAGGAAGAAAATACGGAAAGCACCAGCTGATTTGAGACAAATGTTATTCAACTCGTTGTCAATTAAAGGCCGCTTAAGCCAAATGAGTTAATAAACAAACAGAAATATAATAAAATTATAGAACACTATATAATTTGTAAAATAATAAATTTTTAAATTGAATTTTTTAATTTTATATTTATGCATTTGTAATATTAGTAATTTGTACTTTATATAAACTTACTGTATTTATATTTATATTTGTAAATCTGGAAGCAATTTTTTTGTAACCATTTTCAGCTGACTAGATTGGCAACAGTTTGTTTTTTTGAATCAGACTAGTTGCAACATTTTCATGTTAGCGCAGCTAAGCCTAATGGAATAAAAAGTTGTTTTTCGAATTCTTTACAGCAAATTTTTATACTTTAACGTTATAGAACCAAACGTTCCATAACAGATTGTTCTATACTGAATCATCGGAATAAATCGCTGCAGTAGAAGGTGTACAGTCTCAATTTTGTGGCAGATAAAAATATTTTGGTGCTTGTTTAAAGATCAAAAACTATCATTGATGCAGATTTCGACAAATGAAATGAAATGAATAATGTAGCTCCTGTTATGAAGTCATCCAAAATGAGGAACATCATGAAAGTATGTATAGATATTTAGACGCACACTCATTCAAATGGGGAAATGAAAAACAAAATGGATGACATCGAACAATATGTTGACAATTCCATACTTAAAAAGGCAAGGCAAAGAAAAATATTAATTTCCAAAAACTTAAATAAGGGGTTTTTTTCAAAAATCATTTAATTTTTTTAAGTTTTTGCGAATACTTTTTCCCCCCATTAAATACATGCATATAAACATGTCTATTTAAATAAAATGTACTCTGATAAACTTACTTTTGTTGAGAAATATGTTTTTCTTCAATATTGTTTAACACGAAAATATATATCAGTTCCCTCTATTTCGTGTTAAATGATTTTCACTGTATCTAAATAAATAACTACTTCAAAAGTTTTATTTTTACCAAGTAGTAGTTGTATTGTTTAAGTTCTGATATTTTGTAGAACAGAAGAAAAAATAAAAAATAAATAACAGTTTGAACTTATAAACTTTTAATCGTTGGTCGTTTGTCGACGATAGTGACTAACAAGCAGAAAAAACTCCGCGCAAGCGCATTAGAACAACTAATATATGCAAACCATTAATTTGTTTATGCATAAAAAATTATGGGATTTTTTTTAACCCACCTCGTTTTTTTATGCTTCCAGTTTTTAAAATCTACTCAGATTACGTGTTTAAAAAATTCCAAAAAAGAAACAAAGTGCTCCTCAAACAATTAAATAAATAATTTTTTTTATATGTAACACTTTCCAGAAATCTCCTCCAACTCATGAAAAGAAAAGTATTTTTGATTTTTTTTATAAATTAAAAAAATAATTTATGTATTGTAATAAAATATGAATTATTAAACCTGGTTATAGAGAAAAAAAATATAACTAAAAAAAACAACATATTACGCGCTTGAATTTTTTTCCGTGCATCTAAATATATCCTCAATAAAAAAAAATTGAACTACTGATTTTGAATTTTCTGTAGAATGCCAATTACAGGTTTCTAATTTTTAATTATCTATGAACAAGCTTAATCTCCTTACGGATAATTATTATGAACATACAAAAATATTTTTCATTTTTAAAGTAATTACAATGATTTTACAAAAGGATTTTTCTATATTATAAATAAAGCAAAATAATAAACAAACTTAACTTATATTAATTATAAAAAAACATCTCTAAAGCATGAAATTAAAATGAAAGAATAATCATGTCTGCATATTTTAATGTTTTTTATTTATAGAATATTTAAATGAGCTTAATCAACTACTTTTAATAAATCGAAGTTTATATTTTATTTGTCGAAGTTAATAAAAAAACATTTCATAAAATGGAAAATTTTGATTGAAAATTTAATTAAATTTTATTGTTTGTTCATTATATTTAATTTAATATTTCCTGATATGTCACGCAATCACTAAAAACAGTGCGTTGACTTTCTTGCTCTGATATCGTTTAATATCAGTAAAGTAAAAATTATACAAAAAAAATCTTAAATAATTAAAAAAAGAAAATTTTATTTACAAAATAATTTTAAAAATATCAATTTTGCGAAAAGAGATTTATAAAAATAAGAATAAATAAGTGACAATATTCGGAAAACTAAATACAAAATTTAAAATCGAGGACACAATCTTTTTTATTCTTTTAGAAGCAAAAAAAAGTATTTGTTTTGTAAGCAGAATCAATTGTGTGTTATTTCTCTCTGGCAAGTTGTTCATGTAACACAATTATGTTTTGAACTTATTTAGGTTGGGTATTCTGATATCGCGTGTGGCCGCGGTAGCCAAGTGGTCTAGGCATCGGATCGTGGCTAGCATGTCATGAGTTCGATCCCAGTACCACTGAAGACACGCCGTGTAGGGAGCGATGCACGTAAAATCTGTCGAGAGCTCAAACGTCATCCCGGTTGGTGTGGTAGTTAGGAGAGGGGGTGTCATCCGCGTCACTTGACCATGGTTCAAAATTACGCGGACCGTTCCCAAAAGCCCTCGTGTACCTGAACAGTGGGACGTTAATATTCACTCACTCACTCTGATATCTCGTTTAATTTGGTGGCTGCGGTCAAGGTATCGGTGTATCATGAGTTCGAGCCCAGTACCACTGAAGACCCTCCGTGTAGGGAGCGTTAAATCTGTCGAGAGCTCAAACGTCCTCCCTTTGGTGTGGTAGTTAGGAGTGGGGAGGTGTCAGTTCAGGTGTCGTCCTCGTCACTTGACCATTGTTCAAAATTACGAGGTCCGTCGCCAAACGCCCTCGTGTAGCTGAGCAGTGTGACGTTAATATTCACTCGTTTAATTTGATTTTTATTGACGTCTTCCTCTGAAACAACATGTCCACTCGTAGGTGTGATGTGGAAGTTAGACGAGATGGATGCCAGCTCAGGTGTCATCCTGGTCACTCGACTATGGTTCAAATTCAAGAAGTCAATCGCAAATAATTCTCTGGCGTAAATATTTTCTCACTTACTGAAGCAACACGGGGGTACTAGCCAAGAACCTTTATGTGTTTTAACCACAGTCAATTGACAAGGACGGCATCTGAGCTGGAACTTTCTTCTCTTAACTTCCCCACTTCATCAGCAGGAGGACTTTGACCCCAACAGATTTATCGTAAATGGATGAACCTCGCCTCCCGGTGGGTCTTCAAGGCATTAGGTTTTAAATCCAAGACGACAGTTACGAATTAAGGACTATGACCACTCAAAAATGCAGTTAAAATACTTCTGCATATCAAATCACTATTAAATTAAAACACACTGCTACGTCTTATATTTTAGGCATGCACATCAAGTGTTCTAAAGCAGGGGTGGGCAGACTTTTCCAGGACACGGGCTACTTCTAATTTTTTCAAGGTGTTGCGATCCACAAGTTCGGACCCTCCCTCATATAGCCCTTGATTTTTTCCCCGATTCATTATAATCCCATTTAAATAGTACGTAAAGTGTTATTAAGTATTTGTTATTAGTAATTTTTTTATTATAACTAATGTTAATTATTTATTTAGTAATTTATTGTTTGCTGTTTTTGTTCCCGACAATCGACAAAATCAAAAAAACATTTTTGGTAGCGTATTGAGGTATGATACGAGAATGGTAGATCTTCGACCTCATCCCCCCTTGAAAAATTCTTGTGTGTGCCACTGCCCAATGTCGTAGGTGTGGTGAGGTATAAGGAAAAGGTTATTATTACAATAACAAATACGGAATATGTACTTACTTACAGAACTAAAATAAAAAACACTTTTAAACCACTTTTAAAGCAAAACGCAAGATGCAAACTTAATAATTGCCCCAAATATAATCATATCAAATGATGCATTTATTATGAAACAATTCAAAATACACTAAGAATAAAACATTTTCATCTAAAGTTAGTTTGCGTTGTTATAGTCAAAGGAAGGCGTGTACTGTCAGCCAATTTTGAATTTTCCGTATATAATTAATAACTGCTAAAATCTTCAAGCGGTCCCACCAAAATGTCTTAGCGGTCCACCGGCCGCCCGGTTCTAAAGCATAAAAATCTGCAAAGGAACAAATTTAAATATGTCGAAGCTCAAAGGTCTCCATCTGCCTGTTGTGGAATTTTGGGGAGTGGGATGCTATCTCAGACGTCCTCGTCATTTGACTGCTGTTCAAAATTATGCGATTCATCATCGCTAGTCCTTGTTTTTCTTCAGAGGGTGGCATAAATAAAAAAATCGAACAATCAACCACAAGGTAAAACTGGTCAAAGACCTAATCAACAAAGGGATTTCAATGCAAAGCAATCGATAAGGAAACACAATTGATCCATCAGTAATAGTGTCTATAGATCAACTTTTCTCAAACTGTGGGGCGCGCCCCCATAGGGGGCGTAATAACTCTAAGAGAGGGGCGCGAGCCCATTGAAAAGTCGTAAACGTAAGATTATTTTAAAAAAATATTAATTTACTGAAAGTAAACAAATAAAATACATTCTGACATAATAAAAATATACAATACACATTTACTTTATATAATAAACTTGTAAATACATCAGCACTGCATACAATGTATTTCATAATTAATTTAACAATACTATTAGAACATGTTTAATAATTACCAGTGGCCCCAACTGTTTGTCATATTTTAAATTATATACAAAGATTAACACTTATCTTGATAGTTTGTACGGTTTATAATGAATCCCTTTTAACTGCAGATAAAAAGTTATTCGATTTGTTCCCCAATGCCACCATATCCCACGAAGGCATACGTATGTGATGTATTGGGAAGGGGGAGGAATAAATAAGCAAATCCATTGAAATAAGTAAATCATTTACAAACACGCACTGTCAAGGTCCTTTTATTGTATTCCATAGCCTTCGAAATAATTTTATGGATAGCTGTGCACAGAAAAGATCGTACTTCGGAAAGATGTATACATACGTCCAAGGCAATGAACGCTTTAAGTGAACGAGACGTTTATATACGCCTGGAGCACTTAAGAGTTTAAAGTCGTATTGTAGCTTTAATTCAAAGTATAGTAGTATTGAATTCAATACATTGTTATTGTTAGGAGAGGGGCGATGAAAATTGTGATTTAATATTGGGTCGCAAACATTGAAAGTTTGAGAAGCACTGCTATAGATCTATCCCACAAGCTACTGAGATCATCATAAGACAGCACTCTGGAGTCGAACAGGTTCAGTTCAGAACAGTGATACCACTATAAGTCACCTTATACTCCGACAGAAGTCTTGACCATCACCTTATACTCCGACAGAATTTAATGTGTTTTTAATATTTTAGAATCTATTGGGGTTGATATTAAAAATTCTTAAACTTTTTGGACATGCTCTGTTGTTTTAAATTTCGCTATTGTTGACTAAGATTATTTTTGATTATTTGATTATTTTTAATAAATTTATTTGCAAAACTCTTCATGCTCCACATTGCATAACGTGAGACTTACAGACGCGTAAGTGGTAACAACATTATAAAATAATATTTAAAAAAAACATAATTAAGAAGAAAAACATTAAAGAGACAATATAAATAAAAGGAAGGGAGGACATGCACAAATATGAAGAAATGAAAGTATCTATAAAATTTTAAAAATCTATACAGTGAGCAAATTTTCTCAAGAAATTAAGGCTTTCAGAAGAATTGACCAACAAAGACAAAATAGGTGGTCAGGAAATACCTAGGCGTTTCAACTCCTTTTTAAAATTTTCTCTTTTACAAAAATATAGATTGCAATACAACAAGGCATGTTCTGCGGTTTCAGCGTCCAAACCACAAGAACAAATATCATTATCAATTAAGTTAAACCTAGATAAATAGCTCTTAAAATTTCCATGTCTTGTTAAAATCTGGGATAACTTTAAAATCAGTAACAAATTTCTTACATTTTAGCCGTTGATAAATTGTCGGAAGAAACTTTTTAGTCCACAAAGTTTTAGGTGAGGTCGAGAAATTGGAGTTCCAATCGGTTGATTGGAGATAAAATTGAACATACCTAAAATCTTTCGGGACTCACTATATTTATACTAGCGCTTCTTGGATGCAGAGAATTGGGTGCTTACTTGCGTGTCTGTCTCGTCACCTTAAGAATACTTGATATTGTACAACAGATTGGCTGTTTTAAACGATGCTTTTTGAAACGAGAAGAAGCAGGCAGTTCCTTAAATTAAATTTCCAATGGATTAAATATAGTTTATATATTATAAATTACATGCTTCATGAAATATTAGAATAAAAGGTAATAAAAAAATCAAGTAGCAATTCAAATTAGATTCCAGTTATTTGAGTCCATTCGAGAATCATAATTCTACAACCAACGATCTGTAACTGTAAATTAATTAAACCAATCAAATATTCTGAAAAATTCTTTCAAACGAAGATACGGGAATTTTAGAAAATGTTACATTTACAAAATATTATTAATTTTTAAAAGTAAAACGAACAAGGTTTTTTACCTAAGAATTTTACAATGGATATTGATACAATTGTAGGTTCAGTTTTTTTATGTATCAAAAGTATCCACTAATTAAAAAATTCTTCATTTTGTAAGCTAATATAGATTATGGTATTTTAGATTTAATCTGAAAGTAATATAGGATTCAAGAAATAGATATATAGTTTTAAATGTTTTAATTAAAAATTTTCCATTGTGTATAAATCTTATTTTTTATTCACAGAAATTATGTGTTGCATTTTTCGATTTGTCTATACGAGAAAAAGGTACTTAAGTACTATCGCAACTATATTGGCGACCTTGGCGAGCTTATGTACTATGCTAACCATATTGGCGGCATTGAAAGGAACCTCCCGAATTCTAAAAACGGTATATACTGGCAGAAATATAGAGCACGTAGTCGGAAAGTACTATGGGAAAAATAAATATGCATAAATAATAATCAATAAAAAATAATTCTTTCAATTTAATTTTATTATTAATTTTATATATTATTTTACAATTTCTGTCATTATCTGAATATAATAATTGTATAAAATTATAACTATTAATGTTATTTAAGAATTCGTTTAATCCTTGATTTGCATTTTAGTCATCCAGCAAGCCATGTCAACAAACGTTTAGGCTTAAAATAGCTGCGAAAGGAGTAATATGAAGTACAGGGTTAACACAATTTCATGAGTTATCTTGAAATTTGGCAGTGTTGTGATGTGCGTAAGCATCAAATTGAGTACATTGAATCTAAGAATACAAAACAAAAAGCAAAATATTGAGACATAGCCGTAAATTGGTTTTCTGAAGTTTTAAGTAAATGTATATGAAACAGTTTAAAAAGAACATTTAAGAAAACAAGAAAAATCAATTCATTGTCATTAGCGTTAATATAATAAAAAAGTATATTTTTAATAAAATGTAAAAACTTATCTTCATTTCCGAATTATTTGGAAATTAGACACCTTCAAGTTATCTTTTTAGAAGGTTTTCCGCACTTAAGTTGTGTGAACTCGATAAGAATTTAGATGTCACAGTGTGTAATCCTCTTATTTGTTTCCTTTGATTTATTCGGAAAATTGATTTATTTTAAATGTTGGAATTTTTTTACAATAAACAGATTAAAGAATTTTATTTTTGTATATAAAAACGTTTTTCATTAATTAATTCTAGGTTACAATTTTTGAATAAAATACGTTCAAATTTTTCTTAATTGTCGTAGATTGAATAGAATTCTGTTGAATATTAGAATACAATAAAATATTTAAATTACGAAACTTTTATCTTTTATTTTTATGTACACACAATGATTAGAGGTAAGTTTAGTAATCATCACCACGTTGTTTATAAATTTTCCTATCGCCTTAAGTGCGACTTGAAAATTATCCCAAAAGAAAGCTGACAAATTCAGTTCATAAAGTGATACAGAGCAGGAAAAATATTTCGTGGATGAAAATGATCAGTTTTAATTCCAATGATCCGAAATGTTCGTTTTATAACGATAACCAATTTAGCCAAATCAAAAGACTTTGCCAATGTCGCCAGATGTTATAGTATTTGAACACGCACTGGAACAGGTTTCCACTATTGGCGGTGTATGACAGCATTTGGTGAGGTCTTTTGATGTGATGAAATTGGTCGATATATAATTGAATATCCATCATATTACCAGGAAAAAAAATTAGAATAGAAAATGTAATTTCATTCCTTTATTTTTCAGTTGGATCCTGTTATTGCTAAATGCATGCGATCAAAACTATTCACTTTCTGTGGCGGCGTGCTTGGATTTGGCTTCGCAATTTGTAGCTGTGTTGCAGTACCATATGTCTTGAAACTTCCTCGCTACAACAGTCATTTGGCACTGCTTTTTCTGCTTGGGGGTGTCGGTTTATCATTGGGCTATATATTCACTAATAAAGTAAGTAAATCTCAATAATTTTATGAGCCAATGAGTGTCTTTTACACCACTTTTAAATGTACGCTTACATCCAAGTTTAATTACAAACATTACTTTCATATCTAATCTAAAAGCGAATGATAATAAAAAGAAATTAGTTTTGTGAAGAAAATTCTAAATAATTTTGCTCTACACTAACATGGAACACAATTTGAAATTTATTATTTTTAGAAAAAGTCTGATGTTTGATTAAAAGAGATTGTAGTTTTATGGGAGAACTTATTTCGTACTTAGGTGGGGTGGTGGTGGGACTAATCCCCATCTGGTCTAGTGTAACTAGACCAGATCCATGAGTCCATAAATCTTCTAGTCTAAGAACTGCCGGGGGAAGCAACAGCCTTCTCACATGAAAACCCCAGACATTGCAGAATGTGCTGAGGAGAAAGAGGACTGATCTCGTATTTGGTGTAAATTGGGAAGCTTCTTTTCCCACTTTCAAAATTTATGCACCTCAGGTGACCAGTCAAAAATCGTGAGAATGCCGTCTGATACGATCTGGAACCGTTGAATGATATAGCGGATCCAGGATGTGTTTGAAATTACCATGGATGTACAGGAGAGGGACAACCTAGGCACTTCATATTAATTCTTTAGCCCTGGAGTAGATCTCGGTTGACGTAAGGACCATGTGGTCTTTCTAAACCACAGGATCACTGGCAGCCGACTTCGCAAGATCATTAGCTCCTTCGTTCCCGGGAAGGCCTACATGAGAAGGGACCCAATTGTAGATGGATAGGGTGTCGTACTTACGTGTAATACCATCGACTAATTTCGTCAAATCAAAAGGTGTCGCCTAACTGCCATCGTTATAGTTACCATTATGTTTGAACAACCTTGGAAACGGTTTTCCACAATTGGCTGCATATCGAGGCATTTGGCGTCGTTTTTGATTTGACGAAATTGGTTAGCGGTATAATACACAAGAACTTTTTCTTTGTAACGAATGTGTCCCTTCCCCATTTCTAACGCACTGGCGATATCGAAAGGCGAATATTGTTTATTAAGATATCGGAAACTGGATAAACCTTAAGGTAACAGAACACCTTCGAAGAAAATTTTTTGAATTAACCTGAATTTTGCCTGTTAATGCATATTTTATGACCTTATGGGTCTTTAAAATCAGAAAAACACCCAAGTAAAGTCTTATTAGTGCACATTTTTTCTGTAAAAGGGGTATTTTATGAAAAAATAAGCAAAAATAAGACTTTACGCAAAACATGATAACTGAAAATAAAATAAATATATTGACATTTTGTAAATTGAATAATATAGCATACAACCTTATCTAGGGAATAGACACTTATTTTGGTAATATAACCATTACGTGAGAAGCTATTGTGTTTCGAGCTTCTTAACGTTGAAATTTTCTTTAAAAGCTATTGTAATTTTCACTTTATTGCTGTATAAAAAAATGTCTACTCAACATAAAATCTTAAGAGAGGTCTATTCCCTGTATTAGTATTTAAAAAACATATATATAAAATTTTTATTTCATCCAAGCATAACTTTTTGAGATATTGTGTTTTGCGGTAAGAAAAAATGTAAAAAAACTCATTTTGAGAAAACTACAAAAATAACATTAAACTAATCTGATTACAAGAAAAACACTTACTTTCTTATTAAAATGCACCAGATTTATAATTCTCTCCATCTTTAACTTCTAAAACAATATTTTTTTTTCTTTTTAAGGGCTCTTAAAATTTTCCTATGTTTCTTTGTTTTGGGGTCTGCGTTATGAATCGATTCACGGATTCTGCATTTATCTAAATGTTTATATCCCAGTAAGGTAAACACCCCAGGATTTTCAATATTCATCTTATTAAAAACTTTGAGGCACCCATTTAATCCCTCATTGAAATGTATAACAGCATCATACGACCCAAATTTAATTGTTTTGAGCGAAACAAATACTTCTTTCGGAACTTTTTGCCAGACTATTCCGTTAAAACACTCATTTGCATTTTGCGTGCGTCCATGTAAGCACTTACTTAATATCTGTTTGTCGCATAGTTCTAAATATACTGATTTAATTTTATTTAAAACATTTGATAAACCAGCATATTTTGTGGTACATTTTGTTCTATTTGCCACCCCCCCCCCTTGAAAATAACACCAGCTGTCTTTCCCTATTGGGCACTGACCATGCATCGGTTTCTTATCACTTGATGCACAGTGATATAACGCAGCAATTACATTTTGCTGCATGGCATTTAAGTTACCGACATTACTGCGTACAGCAATTCCGTAGTAATTTTGAAGTCGGTTGATAAAATTATCAGTTAATTTGCCTTTACCAGACAGTCCTTTAGTTTTTGTTTTTAGCTTTCTTAGACGCGAGCCCACTCTCTTTTGTACATGGGCAATGCACACAAACTTTGTCACACTGTTCATTCCATAAGTGTCTTTTACACTCATGAAAGCTTTTGAGTCACCATCCCCATAATATTACGTGTATTGAAATCTGCGGTTTTTTTCTGAACGAAGAAATATTCGTGAAGCTCCCACAATTTCCATTTTTGACGAAGATCCCGTGAAGTTACACTGACATATGTGGTTGGCTTTTGACGACTCATATTCAGAGTTTCTTGGCATAGTCTGAAGTCTCTTACATGTAGGACAGTAGGACGACATAACTTCTACGTCTAACACCTTACCAGTATCAACTGATATTGCAGCAACACAACCATTCATAGACGTATAGCCTCTACGCTGCCATGTGCCATCCACAGATATGCCACATTTTACAAAATCAGTGAAAAATTTTCTTTTATATCCACAATTTCAGTAGCAGCTTTTTTCATGGATTCCTCAGCTACTTCCTGAACCACTTTTAAAAGCTTTGCTTCCTGATTTTTGAAAGCAGTTTTTGTCAGTCGAGGCAAATTTACTGTTGAGCATAATTTAAATGCACCAGCAAAACCCTTGCCTATCTGCCGCATACCATATACTAGCCTGGTATTTATGACTGGTGCATTTACAACTTTTTTTGATGAAGCAAATGCAAAGAAAAAGTCACAGCATTTACATTTTAGTATAAAATGAGAGCATAATCCATACATGGAATCCTCAAAAAGCTCTACTTTTTCAGCAAAACATTTTGGGCAGCTAAGTTGAGAAAATGCATCCACAATAAGCTCAAGATCAATGATTCTGTTACCAAACAGAGGACCAGGCATTTCTTCTGCAGTTGACATACTCTCATTTCCCAATTTTGAAGAACTAGCAGTGCATTCAGGAACAGGTGTTGAATTGCTGTTATTTTCGGAAATTTTTGTGTAATTTTTTTCCAAAAAATTGTCTCTTACGCTTTCTAGCAATACTTTTAACCATTTTCAAGCAAAAATAAAACAGAATAGAATTATTTTTTAACTTTCTACGCTGTCGATTCTTTCAGTATGAAAATCAAACATATATGTAAACAAAGTCACTAAACAACAAATTTGATGCCAGATTTCCTACATAAAAAAGGAAAAATGTATTTCCAAATACATTTATATTTATTCTCAAATATTCTATTTTAATTTCTGACAAAATATTTGTATATTAATTTTCATATTTCATGTCATATACCATGAAAGAGAAACGTAAACAAACAATTTGGGCCACTTCCGGTTAGCAGAAAGGCATTTCCGGTCAGAGAAATTCATGATCAAGTAATATTAAAAAAGCTATAACTTGGCTTCTAATTAAGCTAGAAACAAAATTTTTACAGATTTAGAAAGATAAAAGATTGAATTTTAATATTTGATCAAAAACGAAAAATCGATATTTTGACCGAAAATTGAGTTTTAAAGGTGTTCTGTCACCTTAAAATGATGGAATCAGGGTAATACTGAAGAATAGCAGATTTAATTGGAACATTTTTTCAGTAAAGAAACCTCAGGTATTCTAATTCATCAGTCCATTGAGAGAACAGTGTAATAATACTTCTCATGTTTACATATAAATCTATTTTTTCAGATGTTAAATGCGTTCCATAACTCAATTCTTATACTAAAAATATTATAAATAGGTTATAAACAGTATGAATTAAGGTAAAAATTTTAATAAATTTTAAATATTCCTTAATTTTAAGAATACTACTTAATTAATGGGTATGTGTACTTTACAGTATATCCAAACAGGTATAAAAATTGTAGTAATATTTTTTGATAGTAATGTGTTTGGGATTTGAATATGACAATTCAAAACAAAGCGAAAATAGGCTAAATAAGTCTCAGAAGCAGACCACTGTCATTGTTATATGTTACCAATTTCAAAAGTCCTCAATCGGGTTAAGTCCCGACATTGAAATGGCAGTTCCATTTGTTCAAAACTATGTTCCAGATATTCATAGAAAACCTCCTGTGTCGGGATCGAATATGATCACCCATTCATAAAAATTCATCGCCATTGGACCAGATGGCTATGGTAGCCTAGTGAGTATGGTCACGAACTCGTGGATAGCATGCCGCAGGCTCGAGTCCTGGTGCTCTTGAAGACCCTCCGTGTAGAGGGTATATACACGCTAAATCTATCGAGTATAAACCTTTGGCATGTTGTGTTAGTTTGGTGCCAACTCAGGAGTCGTTCTTGCCATTTGCTGAGGTTCCAAATTACGAGATACTTCACCCTATAGCCCTCCTGTTGTTTTATAGTATGACGATAATATCTGTCACCCAATAGTTCCAATATACGGTATGGCATATAGAGCATAGACCTCGTGCCGATACTTCAGAGTTCCTGTTGGTAACGACACTCCAAAGAAGTTCCAGTTCCAAATGGGATTCCAAGCATTTTGAATTGTCTTCCAACAATTGGTATATTGCTCCTTCTAGATCAGCACATGGTTTGAATTATTCTGAAAATAATCCAAGCCTTGACTTTAAAGGATATGCAAGACCAGTTTTGTGCCTGACCTGGATGACCTGGTTTCTTTCTCAACGTAAACAAGCTATTCTGCAACGCTGAGTAACTCTTTCATGCTTGGTGGTACATATGTTGTACCACCACTTATTATTCGTTTATTGTGTGGTGGTACATAAAACGTACCACTTGTTTGAATGCCTCAGAAATTGATGCTATATGGCACATTCTTTGAGCCTTCACAGAGGTCAACTCCTAGCAATTACTCAAGTTTCCAACATATGTCAGAAGCTAATTGTGTGCAATGGGTTTACGCAGTCGTTCCTTCTTTATCAGCTGTGATTATGTTGAGTGGTAATTTCTGGAAGGACTGTGTTGTGTATTTTTAAGTGTAAATGAAAACGATTCTTGTGATATTTGATACAAACCAGGTAAATTCTTAAATCATGTAACTAAATAAGTAAAATTACACAATTAGTACCTCTTATGTGCATTACTTGTATAAAAATGAGTCCAAAAAATGCACCACCCCGCAATTATAGGCCATCTTCTTTACAAATACAAAATTTATTCCGCTTATTTCTTCCCAATAATGGACATGTTTATTGTGGCTGATAGATTTGTTATATAAGTTAAATTTTTTAAAAAAATATTTATTATAAATAATAGTACACACAAAATAACACAAATGTCCTGAATGAGCTATAGCTCCTGTTCAGGAAAAAATACATACAGCTAATCTACTTATTATATATGTTGACTAAATAAAAACTAGGTAAAATAAAATGTACAGAATAGAATATTTATACAAACAAAGACGACCTGTCGATAGCACTGGTCACGTTGCGTCTATTTATACAATTTGGTGGCTCTGGTGTCAAAGAAAGAGCCCCCAGGTTACCATGTTTTTTATAAACTCGCTTTTTTGTATGTCTGTCCGAGTGGAGTTTTGTAATTGATTTTAAACCAACTTCTCGATGATCTAGAGACTTGAACTTTGCACTATAGCTCAGAAGTGGATTTGAATGCATGAAAATGGTTATAAAAACATGGTACATAAAAAAAATTTACTAAGAAAATTATTGAATTTGTTACTTTCTAGAAATGTGTGCTCACCAAAAATTCCATTGTTGTTGTTTGCCAAGGGATCTCCTTTATGAAATCTCATGTTTCGTACAGAGAGTATGAAGAGTATTTAAACTAAAAGGCATTTTGCACGAAAAGGGAAACTGTACGATTCGATGTATAGGGTCTGTATCCTCGTATTCCCTTCAGATGCTTGCATTTTTTAGTATGAGAAATACGTTCTTAAGCTGTTTTCTTTTCTCCCATGACATGGAAGAGGTAACCTAGTTATGGGTCAAAAACACGTGGTTAGCGTGTCACGAGTTCCAGTGTCCCTGAAGATTTGCCATGTAAAGGGTCTGATGTATGTTAAATCTGTTGAGACTCAAAAGTTTGAGAGACGAAGGTAGTGACAGCTTAGGTGTTATCTTCGCCACTTGACCAAGGCTCAAATCTACGAGGGCCATCGCCCTGCTTTATAAGGCGATGCGGATAAACATTATTTCAATCAATCATTCTCTTCCATAAGGTTTATTTTGGGGCAATCAGCTCACCAAAAGCCTTTTTTTAGACTTTTCTTGGTCTGTTTATCAAGCTTTCCCCTTTTCTTGCATTTATAGTCTAGATCATTGTTCTGCAAACATTCTTGATCACTTACCTCATAAAACGAAAATAAAATTTAACAATCACCCCATTTAATATATATTAGTTTAAGTATACTAGAAAATATATACCAGTCCACTCGGCTGGGTGTTTTTGTAGATAAAATAGTTTTTGATACAGTTTGACCATCAAATATGACCATCCAGCCAGTGTGAAGTAGAGGTTAAGAGGATAGGTTATGAGTTTAAGTGTGCACCTTGTTACTTAACGTGGGTAGATTGGAATGCAACCTTCAGTCAAGAAACAAGTTTTTCAAACTTTTTTATCTAGCCACGCCTTAGGGGATATTTGTGCTTTTTATTAAGGTCTCTAAAAAATGTGTGTGTGAGTGCAATTCTATAATGCGCACAAAAATCATCTCAACTCATTTCTAACCAAATGGTGCGCAACTCTGAAGAAATGCTTAGGAGGTAAGACACAGAATCCTAATGAAAGTTTTAATTCATTAATCTGGAAGTTTTGTTCGAAGACGATTGATTCTAGCCTTCAGATTGCAGAGATTGCTGCAAATCTAGCAACCAGCATTTTTAATGATGGAAATCAAATACGTATTACTATTTTAGAGAAATTTGGCTTAAAAATTAACAAAAATGTTTGTGTGTCCCTGGCTGAACGTGACAATCGTCGAATCTTTACGTCAAGAAAGAGGAGCTCAACGTCATCGTTTGAAGCTTGGAGAGATAAAAAAAATTAAAAAGAGTACAGAAATTGAGCTGTTTGAGCAACAGGAAGGCATATACTATGACCCTGGAGCATTTTAGCATGTAAGTTTTAAAATTTATTTTCTCAAATTCAATTTAAAACTTTAAAGCCTTTTTTCTCAGTTTGTGTTTTTTTCACTTACGCGCATTGCGTTTCAAAAACTATCATACTTTGATGCATAAAACTTTACAGAATTATAAACTCTATCATAATCTTTAAATCCTAGCTATTTATAGTATTACATATTTGTAATTTTTTAAAAAATTTCAAAAAAATTAAATTTTTTGAAAAAACTTTTAAAAATGTACTTTTTTTATTTTTAAAAAATATTATTTTTTATTCTTTTTATATCTAATCGCTACCATCTAATAAGGATATATTTGACTTTATAAATCAACTTATTGCTAGTAATTAGAATTATTATTTCAGAAAATATCATGCGCGTCGTAAAACTTACTATTTGTTTCTTACAAAAATTTTTCTTATATTTATGTGCTTATTATTTTTAAAATTATGATTATATTTTAGACATTTTATACTTTTTTGAAACTTTATTCCTTTATAAAAAATGTCTAAAAGAATCAAATTATTTCATTTTAACCTCAAAGAATTATTTCTAGTCGAAAATTGTTCATATTTTGGGCTCTCGAAACATTTTTAACACCCCTGAGACCCCTTAATTTAAACAATAAATTTGCATTAATTACATAACGTTTTTTGTGTTTTTCTAGTTTCTTAGATTGGTAAGGCGAGACAAAATGGCTGCATCCGACTTGAATCTACCTCAGTTTTCACGTAAGGCAAGAGAACCTAAACCAGGAGGACTTCCGACTATTGTAGAAAAGTTAGGAAACTTCACTAAATCAAACCTAAATTATTTTTCACACGAAATGTGGAAACCTAGATCATTACGAAGGTTGACAAAAACAAGAAAGTTACCGAAATCACCTGAAATCGACGATTTCTATGTTTCACATAGACGGAAAAAGTCTAACTCAACTCACTCAAGCTCGACTTATTCTCCTCACGAAATAGGAGAGCCTAGACAAATTCAATTTAATACTTCAAAAAGGTTACCGAAATTATTTGAATCAAGATTATCGTATTTCTCGAATGATGAAAAACTACCGATACCAGTACGACGTCAGAACACAACAGGCGCAATACCTAAGTGGATGCTAAGTCAGATACAGGAAGAGGAAGTTCAAGAAGATCTTTTTCTTCTCAGAAAGTTAAGGAATGGAGATTCAAAAAGTTCGGAGGCGTTCAAAATGGAAGGTTGTCACGGTAGTTCTTCCAGCAGTTCAGGTAGCGAAAAATCTTTTACTTCCTCAGACGACAGTTTAACATTAAAAAATCTCAAGAGCTCAATCAGAAGAAATTAATCCTCGATTAAAAAAATTATTCTTGAGATGTCATATGTCTAAAATGAAACAAAATAAATAGAAATAAGAAGACAAAGTGAAATATACCTACGGTTCTTTTTTCATGAGAAACTTCCAGATTAAATATTTGGTATCTTCATTATTGCGCACTTAATACTAATACAAATGAATAAAAATGTCTTCTAAAAGTCAGATTTTTACTTTAAGCTCCAAGATTTTAAATGAAGATAGTACACTCTCTCGTTTCAGATTGGACATTGTGGTGATTTTAACCATGGAGAAATAGATACGGAACTCCAAATTTATAACTATTTGATTTTTAATAAATCCTCAAAATACAGAGTATTAAAAAATTTTGTATCAGCTTTGACATTACTGTTTGAAAGGCCTTCATAACTTATTATTGTATAAAAACGCCACTGAATATCTTTGGAATAAATATGAAAAAAATTTTTTTACAAATTATCTGTAGGGTGGTGTAGGATAAGTTGTGATAACTAATAAAATCGGCGATTTGTCTCTGGAATGTAATTAATCTGTGGCGATTTATTGCTAGTATTGGATTAAAAAGGAAGTATCAAATTTTCTCCATTTTCCACGTACGTAAATTACTCTTTTTTTCACATTTAAAAAATTTAATTTTATAAAATTTTGAATTATAAAATAGAGAAAGATATATATGTATAAATGTGTGTGTGGTAATTTTAATCAAATCTCAACAGAGACAAACTCTTGCAGTGGTACTTTATCCAGATACTTTTAAAGTTTCAGACTTTTAGAATGCTTTTTTAATTAAGTAGTTATCGGTGTTAAAAGAATCATGAAAAGAAATAATTATAAGGACTTCATAAATAAATATCGCCAATATAGATGGAATTATATCGCCCATGTTTGAGGGGCTCGGAAAAACAGTCACTAATTCCTGATTCTTATAATCAATGGTATGTACCAATTATTTCATTGACTCATTTTAGTCTAATCAAAAAAACGTTGCGAATGCTGTCAATGCTATTATTTATTTGAATACGCGCGTGCGGGAATGGTTTTCCACTATTAGCTGGATATCTGGTATTTGGTGACGTCTTTTGATTTGACAATTATTCGACGCTAAAATATGTAAGTACCAAACCAATAAGTACCTGTTTCATTAGTTTTTAAGATTTCAAGACTCAACAAATACTCCGTTTTAAATCGAATGTATATAATCCTAACGGGGGAAGTTATCGATAAGTATAAAGACTCTTAACAGGAAAATTTAACTATATTATAGAAAGAAAGCCCTTATCAGTAATTTTTGTTGTTTAAGATAATTGTAGTTATTCTAACTGATTTCCTTTGAAAATTCAACTTTGTTCTAATATTTCTAATGTATTAGATGGTTAGAACGATATTTCTAATGTATTAGATGGTTAGAACGATATTTCTAATGTATTAGATGGTTAGAACGATATTTCTAATGTATTAGATGGTTAGAACGATATTTCTGATGTATTAGATGGTTAGAACGATATTTCTAATGTTCTTGATGTCCATCTGCATAATCTATTAAATTATTGATTTTATGTATCTGTCATTGACAGTTTCGTCTTCAATCAAGCACCTGCTACTAGCGCGTTGAGAGAAAGCAACTGACTGTGCATTGTCGGGAGACTGTTTATAACAAATTATCAGAGCGTCTTGAAGTTTATGTATGTACATTGATAGAAAGCATTATAGTGGCACCAAAGTCGTTAAAATTCATATACAGTCGACTCTCGATAATTCGAAGTTGGAGGGACCAATGAAAAACTTCGAATTTTCAAGAGGGTAAGAAAAAAAAACTCTCAAAATACACGAAGTGAAATTTTTCTAACACATTTAAATTTTAAGTTATATAATAAAACAATTTTATACGATATTACTTTAAGGTATTTTAAAAAAAGTACTTACTATACAAAAGTTAAAAGTCCCGTATTAAGAATACAATTATGTGTAGTAATTCTCGAACAGGACTATTTCACGCCCCACCAAATCTCTTCCATTCCTCATTGGAAATAGAATCTTTTCACACCCGGTTCCCTCGGACACTGTCCTTAAATACTATTGGTTAGTCAAGGTAGGGTCCAATCTGGCCTATGCCCAATTTAGAGCCTCTTGTTTTAAGTTACACAGGTGAGCCATAAATCATCATATCAGCGAGAAGCAAAAAAACACAATACAACAAATATCTTACTCACGATAGCAGACCATCCTTTCTGAACACATGTGCAGCAAGGCCACGTTTTAAACGAGAGATATAAGTGTGACCAGAACTGTCCACTTGAAAAAGGAAAGCAATAAGAGTGCCTTTTTGCCTGGGAAACACGAAAGGATAGCAGACTTATGATCATCAAAGGGGCTATGTTACAGGTGAGACAAGCAAAGACAATACAACACAAAACATGCAAGCTCTAACCTGTTAGCTACATGCAAGTGGAATTGTCGAGAGTTTTATAAGTTAACTTCGAATTATTGCGTGTTGTGGTCTGGCCAGTCACAGATTTTACTTTGAAATATCGAATGCAGAAAAACGTATTGTTTTAGTTCGAAATATCAAGAGTATTTCTCTAGGGACTGAGCATATGCTTCGAATTAGCGAGAGGTTCGTATTATTGAAGGTTTGAATTAGTGAGAGTCGCGACTGTACCGCATAAAAACAAATAGCACAAAAAGGAAAGTATAAAAATAGGTTCTACTGTATGTTCTATATAGAGTAAAAGAAAACTTGGAATCTGAAATTTCAACTCAAATAAAATAGCGCTCTAGAATTTCCAGCAACAAGAAAAGAAATTTTTTAAAAACTTTTATAACGCATTTAGAGAAAAATACAAGGCATACCTAAAGTTTTCGTGTAAAAGTTTTACAAGAATAGAATATGTTTTTTCTGCAGGGCACGATTACCATCTAAGTAAAATGCAACTTTATTAGATAATGAAAAGTAAAGTAATGTGTCGAATATCAGACAGAATAGCATTAATACTCAAATTAACCAATATACTTGATCTTATGAGTAATGCAAAAAACTCTTGACTCTTTGAACTAGAACAATACTTTTGGTACACTCAATATTTTGAAGTATAATATTTGGCTGGCCAGACTAAAACTCGGTATAATTCGAAATTATTTTATAAAACTCTCGACAATTCGAACATTCAAGAACTTCAGCAAAACAGGTTGGAGCTTATAAGTTTGTATTGTATTGTCTCTGGGGTCTCCCTTGTAACGAAGCCAGCCCTCTTTATGACCATCTGTCTTAGTGTTTTCTTTTTCCTCAGGCGAAAAGACATTTTTATTGCTTTCCTTTTTCAAGTGGACAATAGACCAACCACAACTGTTATCAGCCGTCCATATCTTTCGTTTAACACATAGCCCTGCTACACATGTGTTCAGAAAGGAAGTTCTGCTATTGTGAAGAAGAGATGCGAAGGATTGAGTATTTTGTGTTGGTCTGACATGACGACTTTTTGGGCTCTTCTGTGTAATTAAAGCATGAGGTATTAAATGTGGCATTAGCTGGACTAGACCCTACCTTGAAGAACCTATATTCTTTAAGGACAGTGTCTGAGGAACCGGGTGCGAAACGATTCTTTTTTCTGTATTCTTTTTATATATGACTTTTAACTTATGTTTAATATTCACTCTGTTTATATACACTGCTGGCCACCGTAAATGCAACACCCTGAAGGAGGCACGCAAATAACATGAAATTTACAACATGCATTAGCGGAGGTAAGATATGCAAATGATTA
>BMAO01012650.1:0-21326 GCA_019973975.1 Trichonephila clavata | reverse complement strand
GTTTTTTTTTGTTTTTGCAATATCCTTTAACACGAAAAAATATTTCCGTCCCCTCAGTTTCGTGTTAAACGATTTTCACTGTACTTAAATTCTGAGTATACAAAGATGAGAATGCAACATTGCTTTAGTTTTAAACAATTATTATAAGAAATTCTTCATAAGAGGAAAATTATCGACTAATCGTCTCAGGTAAAATTTAAAGGATTTAATACCGACCTTCCAAAGACAATTAAATTCGGTGCTGTAGAAAGGATAAAATTTCTATTCAATATTTGTATTCGAGAGCAATCGTATTGCCCTCGTATCTTGATTTTGAAAGAACAGGACGAATTTCTAAAACAGAAGTATATTTATCTTTACGACCGCGTCCTTCCTCTCTTGGGAATCAATTTTCACAAAACCCATTCTTAGTGGGTCTCTATTCAACAACAAGGGGAAAAAAATATTTCTGCGAAATTTAAAGTTAGTAGATTTTGTGGTAACCTCTGATTACCCTTACATACGAACCCTCCTGTCTATCTGTAAACCATACTAGATGTGTAGGAGGAACTAAATAATCCACAGACATTATTCCAATCTAATTTGATTTATTAAATCTTATTAAGGATTATGAAACAGACGCAACACAATTCTAATGAAGGTATATAAACAATGGTAGAGTGCAGATGTGAGATACTCAAATGCGGGGATAATATTACAGAACCTAAACTGAATCTAAGACAGCTTAAATACGCTCATTTACAACTACGTGGCACACTAATAATCAGCTTCTACTTAGTCAAATTACGATACCTGAATCCTTAAAGCTTTCGGATCCTTCACGGGAATCTTCAGGCACTTTCTTCAGCTTGATCAAATGACGATGTCTCCACGCTCTGTAATCTTTAATTCCACTGCTTTTCAATCTTCACAAACCACTTCTATTTGCGTACATCAAACATATCAACTTCTCAGCTTGTCAACAACTACGTGTTAACAGATCACTTGCTTCACCCTCTTTCAACTCGCAAAAACCGAATTTATATAATATTCCTCATTTACATAAATCACGTTTGGTTTCTCGATGAAGGTTGGTTGAAATAAATATTTTGTTTCAAAGAAGAAATTAGTAGAAACGCGTATAGATCCGTCACAATTTAATAGCTCAAAAATGGGAATTTTTGGTCTATGACGCTCAGCAACCCTGCTTAGGAGTCGATTTCCGCAAAACCCGTTCTCTTCTCAACAAAAGAAACATGCCTGTGAAATTCAGTCTGTATGTTTAATTGTTTCGGAGATTTCATGACGATTGAGTGTGAGTCGCTTTTCTACCACACAGGCTGTTAACGAATTCGACCGAAAAATTTAGAGGGGTGATAGTAGGCAGCATGGGGATGACAAATCACCATAGAACATGGAGTCGCAAACCACGTGTAGTTGATGAAAATCATGAATAATAGCTGTCGGGAGGAAGATGAACCATACAAGGGAAGTAGCCAAACGAAGGAGGGGATTTGGAGCGTCGTGGCTGTGTTGAAGAAACCTGCACACGCGCATGAAATTTCCACACTTCTCTCGGAGTTGCTGCAAGGACTACTAATCACTGAGCACCAGAAAGTGTGGGTCAAGCATGATGGTGCACCAGCATATTTTTCGATTGCAGTGTGTAATCATCTCCATGTTACATATCCCGGGAGGTAGACTGAGCGTGGCGGACCTGTTGCTTGGCCTCCACACTCCCCAGACCTCAATCTTTTGGATTTTTTCTCGAGGCAACCTGAAATCGTTTGCGTATGAAACGCCGGTGGCTACAATGGAGATCTCACGCACGGATCGAAGTCGATTCAGCTGACATCATCAGCACATTGGATTTGTTGGAACGCGTCCCACAATCCTTCGCTCGTCGGTGTCGGCTGTACTATGATCTACGGGTCACAACTCCGAACAATTCCTGTAGCAATCAATGTTCGTATTGTAAACATGCTTTGTGTCTAATAAATGTATTTCTTACCTCTTATTACTCCTTTTCATTCCACTGACATCACACCCTGTATAACTGTTTTTTGCGAATTACTCCTAAAAAACGTGATTTGCGACCTCATGCTGCCTACTATCACCCCTCTTGAATTTGTCGATCGAATTCGGCAACACTCTGTATATATAGAGACAGATTTCTCAGCTTTTAAAATGTACGTACGAGTTACTTTATCTGGTAATCTTTCCACGATGAAGTTGCTAGTGTATGTATGAATTGCATTGGGACTGCTAATCGGGAATGTTTTTCTACGATGCGGTCCCAAAGGTTGATATGAGCAAAATTGCTCTGTAACGTGGAGTAGTGAGTTCATTTTTGTTGCAATTCTAGGCATCAGATCTACCCCAAACCCCTATATATCATGTAATAAGGTTTCCAGTGGCAGTCTAAAAATTTGATACACATTTGAGTGCTTTCCATTTGATATGTATACAGAAAATAATTGATGCTTTACATCAGTGATTCCCAAAGTGGTCTATTTGGACCCTCAGGGGTCTATGACGACTTTCAAGGAGTTCACGTAAGCGAAAAAATAATTTGGGGGTCTATGATAGCAGCTGTCATTAAATCAGATCGTGACTAATTTTAAAAGAAAATTTTATCAAGTGGAAACCAGATTTTATCCTTTAAACAGATTTTTTTCCTTAATTTCATGAGGTTAATTTGCAGTTATAAGGTGACTACATAAATTTTATTAAAACAAGGAATATTTCAGCGTTTCTTTCCAGAATTAAGCTAAGGCAGTATAACATTGGAGGTCATGAATTTTCACAATTTGTCACAGACAATACATCAGGACGTTTTAATCTACTCTCAGTATTTAAATGCCCTTTATTCAGTTTTTTGAAACTAGGTTTGAGAATGTTTTGTATAACCATAGCCAATAAATTCATATGGTCACGTTGGAAAAAAATTATTATTGCAATAAGAACTAATCAGGATGGGCACTAACGAAAATTTTAAAGTAAAGTTTAGAAACGAATACAAGCAATTTTGGTTTTAAAAAGACATATCTGTGATAGAAAATAGTGAGAGAATTTTTAAATGATTTTTCTAGTGAAAGTTTCAACACTGTTGCCATATCCAAAAAAAAAAACAAAAAAAAAAAAAAAAGCTGGTTATTACTAAACAGAGGAGATTTAAGGTTAAACCTGTAAAGATTGATACCAAATGTTAAATATTTGTTATTGTATCACTAAATTCACACATCCCTCCCATTAAAATAATTTGTTTGTTGTTCAGTTACTTTATGTTTAATTAAATTTGTTTCTTATGCCACCTGATCGACAGTAACATCAGATCAAGGTCCACGAAATTCATCGCGGCTAAGGGCTAGAATTTTACGCCTGTCGTTAGCCTTAGACTTTGACTTCATTTAAGGTGACAGCACGATTTTTTGCTCGGTACAACACGATAGATGGCGACACCATTCGGACCCACTAACGAGCACATTCTCCGTGTGCACTCGGCGGATATTTGGTGAACATCGGGCATCGAACCCAGGCCTTCCGGTCTGGAGACCGATGCTTAAACCACTAGGCTACCACGGATTTAATTAATTAACCCATGCTTCTTAATTCATCTAAAGTAAATATATATAGTACTATACTAGCTGTCAAAAAGACATTTAAGTTTGATAAATTTGTAAAAATTCAATATTAGGTAAGGCAGGGGTCTACTTCAAACCAAAAAATGATTATTGGGAACCTCTGCTTTACGTGATAATGATTGAACGGTGCAGAGGTGGCATTCACAAGGGTGGAGTTTGAGTGTTCAATCTCATCCCATAAGCCAACAGATTTTTAATTTTTAGCATAAAAATTACATCTCAGTGTTTTTGTCTACGTTTCTTTTTTTTTTTTAATGTAAACCCTTCCATGAAAGGAGTATGTGTTAGCCACTGCCAGCCATCCCAATTTAATTTGATTACATAATAAAATTTATAATGCAAGGAAATCACGCAAACCAATTAAGAAATACAATTGATATACATAATGAAATTGAAAAATTTCCACAGAAATAATATGAGATTTTTCCTAGAAACTTGCAAGAAGCTACATATATGTAGGTAATTTACATAATGAATTTAAACCATATAATTATTATGAATAAGATTTATGTTAGCTGTATCTTTCCAGTGAAAACTATTTGAAGTTGCAGATGAAATTACATCAACAGAGAATTCAAATACTCATAAATTAATTTATAGAACTGGGAATATTTTTTGTATATTTCATTTGAAGAATTTTTAAGGGGGGAGGGGGAGATATAAGCAAAATTATGCAACTGATCAAATTGAGTGAGTCCAATATTATAAAATTCCATCAATGATGAGTGGAAATATTGTTGCACTGAAAATCTGTCATTTCCATTTGAAGTGTTGAGAACAAGGATTTTTAAACAAAATTTTGAAAAATCTTGATATTGTTTGTGTGTAATTGCATCAAAATATGAAAAAGGAAGCTCAAAAATTATTCTTAAAGCACTCAAATTTTCAATTTCAGTTTGCCTATTGGATGTTTGGCATATAATAAGAGGTGGGATTTTTTGTTTAATAGGGATTGAGTTTTTTGTCAAAAGGAATTAATAGGAATATATAAATTAGACAGAAGAGCTGGTTTTCTCCAACTAATTTTAAATTAAGATCATCCATATGTTTAGTTAAATCTATATAAAGTGATAAAACTTCCATAACAATTCATTGTATTGAAATTCAGTCAGAAGACGTTTTCTTTTCTGTTAAAAAAGTTCTGATTTTTTTCCACAGCCAAGCTAGCGTACTTGGGGTGTAATATACAGAAAGTCATTTTCTTCAATAATCTCGAGGAATTGACGACGATTGAGCAGTCACTGAAGTTCAAAAGAGTAGGGTTTTGAAACTAAAATCCTTCCCAAAAACTAACACATTTTTAACATTACAACTCGACGCTTTTGTCTATGATTTTTTTAGAATGTAGCTACCTCCACCAAAAAAGAACTTTATGCATATTATTAGCACATGTCATCTGATATAATTGACAGCAGACGTGACTAGCCTTAAAACTTGTTACATACCTTTCTACACTCCTGATGTGAATGCACTGGCTTAGCTAAACCTAAAAAAGTGGGCCCTGTATCAAAATTTCTTTTTTGGGGTTCCTTAACATGTTTTGATTTACTTTGCTTTTTATGGTGGCAGTGCTGGTTTAAACTCATTTTGGGTCCTGAGCATAGAAGATCTATGCCCCCTTCCCTGGCCCTGATGGATCCAAGGAGCTCTTGGATCTGGTTCAGTCCAGCTTATATGGGGCCCCTGCCCTAAGCACCCAATGAATAAACTTGCACTGTATGTTAGGGTCCCTGTATCATTGATACGGTGGTGTCTATGCCCCAGGATGAATGATGTATTATACAATTAATGGTTTTAAACGACCACAATTTGCTGTTTTTGAAATGAGAACAACATTTTCGTTTTTTTCTAGAGGAGAGGGGAGCCACAGTTAAGATGTCACCTTTGTCACTTAACCAAGGTTCAAAATTACGAGGTCCATCACCAGTAGTCCTTGTGTTGCTTTATAGCGCGACATTCAAAATTACCAGATTCGCCATCAATAACCTTCGAGTACCATGAAAATATGACGTTAATAAATCAATCACCAAAATAATTTTTTAAATTTGGAATAAATACATGCGCTATGTTTTATTTTACAACTGTGTTTTGCAAAGCTCTTCAAAACTAAGTATTTTGTGATTATAAAAAAGTTAAGAACCACTGACATAGATATTTAAGTTAAATGTGTAACAATAGCAGGTTCCTATACATTATATGTGCATATATAGGGGTTCCTATGTATATTTAAGGGACAGTAAAAAAAAATTCAGAATTATGACAGGAAATTCATATAGTAGAAGAGTACATAGCTCTTTCTGAAAAGTTTAATTTTATACAATAATATAGAATGCCAATATATATATATATGTCAATGCTCCACCTCATTTCTGTTTAAAATTAATTGTTCAATTAACAAAAAAAAAAGTACATAACAGAAACAAACAACTTAAAAATAAAAGTGATTTAAAAAAAACGTGGCCAGGGGAAATATATTCCACAACATAATTAAGTCTTGAAATATGATTCCAAAAATAGTAGGATTTTTGTGATATTACAGAAGAATTAAGTGTATTGCAAAGTTTTAATTATAATTGAGAAATAAATTAGATATATAGATAAAAAATATTTGGCATTTTAAATTAATCCTTAAGTACATACAAGGAAGTATCTTAAAAATTCTACTTATTACTAAAAATAGTTGAGGCAGGAACTATAAATATTCTTGACATTCCAGAAATAATTTTGATGAAACTTGTGTTTTTTTGTATGTTAACGGAATGTTTTCTGCATCATTTATAAGTTTACAGTTACTTCATACAACATGATCTTGTAAATTAAATTTCTTTGAAGTCCTGAAATGATAACTATTTTGCTGATGATCTCAGTATTCAAAATCCCCATGTTTTTTGTCCAATTAGATATATAACATAAATTTCAGGATGTTTTCAAAATACTTAATGGAATAAAAGTTACCATTGTTTATTACATTTTGTTTTTGTAGAGATATCTTCCAAGGCAATCCAATCAACATACATATAAGTAAAAGACAAAGTTCAAAATCCAGTCAGTGTGGTTCAAGGGACTGATCCATAAGAATAACTAGAGTTTCTGGTAAAAGTTCGATGTGGTAATGCATGATGGCCTGGTTGGTAGCACATATATGCCTTCCAGTGTGCAGGTAACATTGATGTGTTAAAAAAGTATTGTATTGTAACTGTTGTCGAATTTAAAATAGATACTTTTCTTCCCTTTTAAACTTTGGCCAATTATTCCATGCCATTTCCCAAAATGACTGCAGAAAGCCTAAATTCAGTAAAAGATCAGATATCGGCTGCTTAATTTTTAGCAAAATGGTTGATGAATTCCTAAACTGGATAGATTTCGTACATAAGTTGTAATATGAAAGTCCATAGATCCCTATTATTTACCTTAGAGTTTATCCATCTGTTCATTCTAAATTATTTTTCAAAACCCAGAATTTAAAGTAAAATTATTTGTTTACTTTACCAAGATTGTTTGCATGAAAAACTTACAGGTTGATCTGAAAATTACCTTTTGAGACTGAGCAGAATAATTTTATCCTTGCAGATGTCAACTATCTGACAAAAGAAGCAAATTTTGTTTGTTTCTGTCGGATCATCTAAAACTTTGCAAATAGCTCGTGTCCCTATCATAAAAGCAGAGAATTATGATTATTCCATAAATAAATGTATTCTGTGTTATATCTAAAATGGAAGTTGCATTTTGGTGTTTTTGAAGCAATTGTAAACAATATCTTAGAAATAGTAGTAATTTATTTCATAAAAAAATTAAGTTAGTAGTAAGGGTCAGTTAATTATTATCTTGGAAAATGAAGGGTAAAATAAAGGGTGCATAAAATAAGAACTGAATAAAGGGAAAAATATAATAAAAGTTCTTTCATTTTTAGAATATTTTCACAAATAAAACTATTCTTTATTATTGTGTTAAACAAGATTGCTTCCAGTGTTATAAAAACACTGCACTGTTGAGATACAGATGGTCAATAAACATCATAGTATTATGCTGTAAAAATAAACTGATAAGAATAACAAGTTAACCAGTGGAGAATATGGAAGAGAAATGAATGAGTGACATTAAAATTCTTTTGGAAGTATTTTAGATGTTGGGATACATAACTGCAACAAATTCAAAATAATTAGAGATGACATAGTAAAAATTTAAAAAAGAGATTCATAAACAAATGGAACTGCATAAATTTTTTTATAAAAGTCCCAAATTTATTTTAGTTAATATCAATAATTGGCATTTTTCATTAAAAAACTTATATATTAATTTATAATTTTTATTATAATATATTAGTTTATTTAAAAAGACCTCGATCTTTTTCCCACAGCTCTTCTAAATAGCCTCTATGTTTACGTCTTGAAATCTATCAATCCAAGATTCTACTAAACCTTCTGTGTCTGATGCATAAGTTCTTAGTTTTACAGCACCATCTGAAACAAAATAAATTTTTTCAATAATTTAAAATTACTGAAAATATAATTCATACACAAATTAAGGGTGGGAGATATTAAGTTAAAAATACATTAAATATTAATAAATTTTGAATTTATTTTAAAAAAACTTTAATTAAATAAAGATTTAAGTTACTTAATATTATACTTGATATTGCAGTACACATTTCACAGATTAATGATTACTGTAATGTTATTATGCCATATTTTATATAAGAGTATAACAATTATTAATCCAAGAATATTTAAAATAGAAAAACATTACTTCAATTTAAATGAATTAATAGCACAAGTTTATTCTGAATAGCATTATAAGTTTTATAAAAAATATGCAAATAATTTCCAAATAACATTTTGTTTAATCAGTAGTCAATAAGCTATATTGATTATCTTCACACATGTTTTCTAACAATTAAACAAATATATATATTTAATATCTTTTTTTTTTGTATACAAGTAAAACAGTATATTCATATTGGATCATTCTTTCAAATTAAATAAAAAGATAATCTCATCTTTTAATACCGTAATTTCGCACGTATTGTCCGCGCCATCGTATAGTCCGCAGACACGATTTTATATAAAAAAAATTTCAAAAATCGTCAGATAGTCCACGGCCGAAATTACGTTATTTTAATACGGCAATATTAATGTATTTTAGAAACAAAGAACTAAGTATAAATAGAAAAAAAGTACTGCATTATAATATACCTTCAGAAATAAAACGCTAAATACAAATAAAAAATAGTGCATACTAATCAATCATATATTAATTAATCACACATTCTACTGCATTAACGAAAACCTTCAAAGTCCGATTCATCGGTATCAGAATTAAACAGTTCTAATATATTTTCGGAAAGAGTGTCTGAAAGTTCATTTTCAGCATCACTATCAGTGATTTCCTCGCTTTCACTAACAATCCCAGCTTTTATAAATCCCGATCGGATGGTGGACACTTTAACACTTTTCCAGGATTTATCGACACATTCGGCAACTTCAGTGTATGAAGCGCGTCTCATACTTCCTCCTTTTGTAAAAGTATGTAAACCTTCCGACATCCAGTTCTCCCAGCAAGCACGTACGTGGGACTTGAAACTTCTGTTCACGCTAATATCCAGAGGTTGCAGGATCTTTGTTAAACCTCCTGGAATAATGCTAAGTTCAGCACCGATGTTTTTTTTAGCTTCCGCCTTTACACTGTCTTTTATGTGTGCCCTCATGGAATCCATAATTAGTACTCCTTTGGAATTGAAAAAGGCACCTTCTCTCTTCTTCCAAACTTCTTGAAACCAATCGAGCATAATGTCCTCGTTGCACCAAGCCTTTTCATTGCACCGTATTACAATGCTTCGAGGAAAATTTTCCTCGGGAATTGTTTTTCTCTTAAAGATTAAGAGAGGCTTCAACTTTGTGCCGTCAGCACAGCAGGCGAGCATCACTGTGAAACGGGTCTTTTCTTGACCAGTTGTTGTTATTGATAATGTTTTCACTCCACAAGTATCAATGATGCGATTCGGTAGGCAATCAAATGTTAATGGAACTTCGCCCATATTTATAATATTTTTTAGGGAATACTTCCCTTCTGCAATAACTTTCCTTGTAAAGTGAAGGAAAGAAGCTTTTTTTCATCTACGTCGTCCGGAACAGCCTGACACATTGTCGTTCTGCTGCGAACTCTCAAGTTTTTACGACGCATGAAGCGGTAAACCCAAAATATTCCTCCCTTGAAATCTATTATCTGCATCTCTTCTGCCATGGACTTCGCTCGGAGACGGATTTTAACTGTTGAAATGGAGCGTCCAGAATTTCTTTGGTCGAGAATCCATCTCAGTAAATTTTCTCTAAAGCTGGCCATTTTACTTTTCCATGCCGATTGGATCGCTTTATTCCCATGCTTTTTAACACATCCTTTTGTTTGCGCCAATTTCTCACCACTTTCTCGTCCACTTCAAAATAACGGCCCGCTTCTCTATTTCCATCTTTCTCAACTACCTTGAGTTTAAACTCAGCAGTAAAACTCCGGTGATGTTTCATCAACGTTATTGAAGATGAAAGACAAAATACGAAAACAAAAAACTGCGCAACTTGCTATCCTTGTGATTAAGTGGTAATGAAATGTGACCTTCGACCCCACTCTCTCGGTGTTGCCAAACCACGCTATAAGTAAATGAATCACGCTTTTTTTTCGTACTCCAGGTACTTGCTACTAAGGCTCCTAAAAATCGAGCTGACGCATGAACTACTTTCCCCCCTCCCCACAGTTGCGCTAAAGCAGTGCGAAGGATACTGGGATACAAGACTCTGGTCGCGCTGAGTGAGTGCTCATATCCTGGCATCGCTTGATGCGCCAGCCTGGATTTTAGGAGCTCTACTTGCTACTACTCATTCGTTCTGCACTATGCTCTAAGGTTTACTATCGATGCATCCAAATGTTTCCTTGAAATCTCGCGCTTTTTTTATATTTGATCATCGGCAGTTCACGACAGCGTTTTTTAAAAAAAATTTCAACGATTTTAACCGTGAACAACCAGCGTATTATCCGCACTGGTGGATAGTCCGCAGCTTCAAAAATTCGCATTTTAAAAACAGATAGTCCGCGGACTATACGCGCGAAATTACGGTGTGTGTTTTTAAAAAGTCATTTCCTAGCTAAATGAGAACTAAAGAGATACTGTCAATTTAAAGAAAAATTTTTAATCATAGATTGCTTTACCAGCAAGAGCTCAAACGTCCTCCTGTTGGTATGGTGTAGTTGTTAGGAGAGGGGGTGCCAGCTCAGCTGTCATCCTCCATGACACCTTTGACCATGATTCAAAATTATGAGGTCTGTCGCCACACGCCTTAAGCTCATTTTACTAGCAAAATTAAATGTCATTCTGTACATTGTACACTGAGGCATACTAGTGATAAAGGGTTCACCCCAAATCTTTGTTACACATAACTTAATTACACAGAATAAGAGTTAGTCCTATGTACTTAAAAGCATTGAAGTCCTATCAAATATCAGCATGACCTTTCCTTTATTTGAAAGAGCTTAGAGAAATAGAATTGCATACCTTCTACAGCAGTATTGGCTTGAACAAACATTCGTCGAGGCTTTTTTCTATCCATAACAATTTCTCTGTAATCAAGGAATGGATGTTTGTCTTCCGAGATGACCAATGAATATTTATCAAACATCTCCTTAGCAGATTTAATATTTGCAGTACATCTGTAAAGCTGAGTTTCATTTTATAATTAAATACAATTTTATAAATTCTAAGACACATAAAAAATGCTCTACAAACATTGTAATTTTGTTTAAAAACAATTTATATAATATTTAGAAGTATGTTGTCACTTTATATATAAAACAAATAAAATTAAAATTCATCACCAAAACTATCAGGAAAATGGCTGAAACTATATGAAACAAAAAATATGAACTCCTTTAGAAATTGAAAGAAAAAAAAAAAAAAAACTGTAATTTATATTACTTAAAACAATTAGAAATATTAGAAGCATGCTTACAAAAATTAAACAAAACATGATCTATGAATAGTAATATATTTTAAATAGGGATATATGACTGAAAGTAGTGTGATATTTTTATGGCTTGAAAAATGAATTTCTAAAAATGTGTGTAGATTTAAAATTATTTTTATGATTCTTTAGGATTTTCTTGGATATAATGAATCTCATGATGTACTTTCATTTTCATAAAGTGTGTGGAAATGCTCTTTTATTAAATTACTAACAATTCATAATTTAGGTGGCTATGCAACTATTAAGAAAATGTTAAAAAGACTGGAAGTAAAACAGCTTTCAATAATCTAGTTAACACTTGGGTTCCAGGCAATCATCAAAATATAATTTGTAACACAAATAGAACACCATGATTTTTAAAGATCTAAATTGTAAGTAGTAATTGTAAATCTGTATAAAATGGGATTAATGAAACATTATTTTATTTTAATACAGTTTAAGAATTAAAAAATGCGTGCAACATAAAACTTACTAAACATTTTAAAATAGAACAAATTTACAATATATATATATATATAGTGAAATACGTTTAACACGAAAACACTCAAGACGAAATATCGATTAACACAAAATAATACATCAGTTCTAACAAACTACTGTGTATTTACCTGCATTTTTCCTCTTAACACAAAACAAAAATTGCTTGACATGAAAAGATTTCTCTTTTGGGAATGAACAAAAAACAGAAAACACCAGCCGAGCAGGTGAGATTTAAGAGGATGCGAAATGAAAGAGAGGTGGGTTCACATGTTTCATAGAAAGGAGGCTAACTTGGCTTTGAAATACCCTTGGATTAATCTGCAACACCAGCTAATTTTGTTTATCTAAGCTACTTTTGCCCCCACCCCTACAAACATCACAAAAAACATCTCATCAATTGGCTTTGGAATTTGGTGACAAGTACATTGCATAGTGAGTAAAATGCAGTGAGTTTGGTTTTCATCTTTTTTCTATATTAAAAGAATTTTTTTACTAGTGCATTGGCAAAGAGCTTAGGGGGAAAGCAAACTGTTATTTTGCTTTAAAAGAAGATGGAGCTTCTTAAGGTTGTTGATCAAAAACAGAAATCTTTTAAGATCTTGTTATTGCTTCATTGATTTTTATTAATTATTTGCATATATACATATCTATGTAAATAAAACATACTCTAAAAAAATTAATTTTATATATGTATTCAAGTATATTTTAACACAAAAGAATATTTCCCTGTATATATATATATTGAGCACATGAAATCTCTTTTGTTGTTGTTGTTGTTGTATAGCAGTTTCTTTAAAAAAAAAGTGAGAAATTAAAAATAGAAAACAAGACAAAATGTTTTTCAAAATATTCGTTATCCTTTTCTAAAATCAAATCTCTATATAAGACCAGCCAAATTATACACACATTTTAAATAAATATTAAACATAGAAGTACTGAATTATAAAATAATAAAAATATACAATTAAATATAAACACAAGTGGTGCATAAAAATATAAAATATCAGAAAATAAGTCTTATTTGTTTTGCATTGTTTCACTTCAATATAAAATTGAGTGACAAGTCAGTGGACAAAATGGCTGCTTAGGAACCTTAAAATAAATACTGCAAAATCTCCTCCAAAATATTAAAATGAACCTCATGATTCTGACTTAAAAATAGATAATATTTTAGAGAGGGATCTGCATCGGTATCTTATTTATAGTGTAATTGATTGGTAAGACATATGACTTTATATGGATAGTATTCAAGTAATAAATATATGGAATGATTGAAATGCAGATACATGATATTTTTTTAATAAAAAAATAGCTCTTATATTATACAATAATTAGAATCCTTTTGATAAGATTTTGTAGTAACTTTAATCATTGTTTACTAAAAAAGTTTCAATACAATGAATACCCAAAACTGTGCTTTTAAATATGGGTAAACCTAGTAAAACATTTTAAAAAAGTTATGTAAAAAAGCTTTGTAGATTTGATGGCAAAACTCAGTGGTTTAAAGTTTCATGTGAACATTTTTCTGTAAAAATCATGTTAAGTTGAAAGTTGATTTTGATCATTAAATATAGAAAAAAAATCCATTTAAATTGTATTGAACTTTTCAGCTCAGTTAGTAATTTAATTTAAATTCAAGATCTCATCCCAATTGTATATCACAATTATTTATGCACAGGACAAAAACTGGGATAAAATTTATCCTGCACATGTACTACCATAGTTGAAATGAGTGAGTGTGCTGATGGGTAAGTACATCTTTTGTCATTAGAGATTATTTTAAGATTCTATTTTATTTTAAAAGAAACACAAAAGTTTTTCCTTCAGATAGTAAAAATTGTATGACACTATATAATAAAGGTACCTAAAACAGTATTGTATAAGATTACAAGTATTTTTATTTTGAGTTTAAATTCGGTATCTTCAAACACTTCAAAATCCTATATGGTATTTTAAGGGATTTGTAACAATCATGAACATACAAAATATTTAAGGTTAGAAACCTTTGTTTTACAGTATAATACATATTTTACCTGCAGTTTTCCTAAAAATTTTCCAATGGCTGGCTTCCCAACATTAATGATTTTACTACGATCGACAGTTAGTAAAAGATCAGGTTTTCCATCCTCACCAGTAGTCTTTTCTATTTTTACAAAACCCTCACCACTTTCTAACACTACTTGAAGAATAGCAAACCTGGCTTGAGAATGAGCCTATACAGAGAAAACAAAAAAGAATGTGCATCATCTACATGCATATATAAAGCAAATTAGTCCATATAATACTGAAAATTTTGAATTGAACTAATGAAACTATGAAAATTGATTTACAATAAAACATTTAAAAATTACATTCACACATTGCATGTTCACAAAGATACTTGTCCAGAAGTATGTTGGTACATAGAAATTTTATGTTTAGCTTTACAATATTATGGTCATTTCTATGTGTGGAACTAATAAGAAATTATATACTTGAATTATATATAAGAAAAAATATTTTGCTGTTATTATTTATTACTCTAAAATGAATAATAACTAATTATTTTACATATTCCAAACTTCCATACACAATACAATGTATGATAAATCTCTAACATTTATTTTATTCTATTAAAACTGCTTTTTTCCCAACAGGTGATGCTGCTTGCAACTCAGTTTGATCACAGGTGATAAAAGTTTGGGAGTAGTAACCACCAGTTTCTTAAGCAATGTTGAACAGTTTAGAAATGAACAACATGAGTAGTTGATTTTTAAAACCTATCTGAAAGACCAATCTGGAATATATAAACATATAGTCAGAAAAAAAATAGTTTTCATTCCTCAGTAATGAAGTGATAGTAGGGCAGTGCAGAGAAAAAGGAGTTCAAACCTACTGTATCAGCAAATGATGATGAGGAGAAGGAAGGGTATTAAATCTTTCGAGGGGAGATGTAAAAAGAGAAAGTTTTGTATAAAAATGTAGCTGCGAAGGTAATGTTTTAGAATTGTTGTACAAGGTCGAGCTCTGAAGGTTTCTTTGAAAACCATGTTAAAAAGTGGGGATGATACAGTGGTTCTATATTTTTATCAAAGTATTTTTTCTTACAGACCTAATGAGGCTAATTAGTCCGTAGCTTTTGGAAAAGTTAGGATCTTTATTAGATTTGGGTATGATTGTTATGATACCTTTTTCTGAAAAATAACTAGTGTGATCCACCTGTTAATTTTTTTCAATCATATGTGTTACTGCATTTCAGGGAGGGTTTGGGGTGCGATATTCTCAATGGAATTCTTTCCTGTTTGCTTGATTTTGAATATTTATCACTTCATGTGTAGAAGTCATGGGAGATTGGCAGTGCAGTTTATCTTCTGCATCTTCTCCTTTCAACTTTTTAGATAAAATTGTCCTCCTAAGGTTAAGGATTTTAGGGGGGGGGAGGATTTACCAATGAATCAACAGTTTTGATAGTCTTGATGTTATAAAAAATCTCATGGGTCTAAGAAAGGTTCATTAACATTATAAATAATAGGATTCCAGGAACTGAGCTAGACATCATGTGAATTTATTCCAGTTAGTAAGGGGGGGAAATGAGGCTTGGGAAAGTAAAGTCAATTTGAAAGGTATTGGTGCAAATCAGGTATTGAATGTAAATTTAAAAGGATAGTTTGAGAGGATTGTTGGGATGAAGTTTAATAATGCAGTAAAAATTGGTAGTTTACTTGTTGCAGTAAAGATTAAATTGATGCATTAGTCATTTACAGTTTGAGCAGTGAGGCATTAATTTTTCATTGTTCCAAAAAATTTGCAGTTACAAGTGCATGGGCTTGCTTTTTGGATGCTCTTCCTCATAGAATCAGCATTTGGGCTTTTTGTTGACTTTTTTGTGGTGCAGTTCCTTGTTTAGAGATTACTTCCACATTTAATACATCTGAGGATGCAAGTACAGTATTTTGAGAAAAGAAAAAAAGAGGCACTGGTTGGCTGCATGATTTTCTTGTTAATTATTGTGTGACCCCCTACCACAGCCACTTCTAATGTTGCTATGCAAATTAGTAGCTAGTTTAAAGAGATCTACCATCCTTTCTTGCGCATCCCATTTCCTAATCAGAGATAAAAATCAAGGCGGGGGGGGGGATCTATAACCTCTATAAAACAACACCCCTATAAAAACAAATAATTGAAAAGAGAAATCAAAGAGGATATTTCCCGCTATGAAAATAAAAATCTTAAAAAAAATTATTTTTCTATGAGTCAACAGAGGGTAATTTTTCCTATACCAAAACATTATCAAAATAAATAAAATTCCCACTTATTTCCAACTTATTTCTTCACCCCATAAACTTTGTTTTTAATACCAAAACAATGTAAATCTGCTTAATGATTCACAGAAAAATTTGACAGGAATATAAAAAAATTTCTAAGATGCATTACTGATCTCCACCTGCACATTTTAAGCATGGTAACTATAAGACTTTCAAAGGAAGTTAAAGCAATAAAAAAAGAAAGGATAGACCTGATTTTAAACAACATTAAGATGAAAAACTTTAAGTAAAGAAAACAAATACAGGCCCTACATACAAATATACTGACATAATTTCAATATTAATTTAAAAATCAAGAAATGGAACATGGTTAAAAAAATTATTACAAATGATTTTATAAAAGTATTCTGATGACCATTTGCCTTTGAAAATGAAATTTTTTTTAAAGATTAAACCATAACTGATTATATTGTAACGAATTTCACTGTTGGGTTCAGGGATTGAATAGACTTTAATCAGGACAGCGATA
The DNA here is from genome assembly GCA_019973975.1 of Trichonephila clavata. Classification (NCBI taxonomy): domain Eukaryota; kingdom Metazoa; phylum Arthropoda; class Arachnida; order Araneae; family Nephilidae; genus Trichonephila; species Trichonephila clavata. Next base: position 4,441 of record BMAO01012650.1, on the reverse strand, counting down.
AAACAGTTCTTTATTATCAGCCCAATGAAGAATACAATGTTCAGAAAGGCATAAGAACAGCCGAAGTCACAGTAATACAACACAACAGTAACACAACGCAATGTACTGATCCAGCGGGGAATAGATCAAATTCAAAGGCGTAGGCTTTCGTACTCTCTTCGGCAATAAATCACAACGGAATCACCGTAAAGTAACAGAGGCTGCTGGCGCGTCTGAGCTTCAAGAAATCTGAATAACAACTGCCCCATGTTGCATTTCAGTATGCCTTAAATAGACATGGCGAAAGTGGTAGAACATTCCAGAAAATAGGAGAACCGCCCGGAACCGGAAGTCGTCAAATATTGCCAAATTGGCGTCAAAATAAGTTGCCAAAACTGTCGCCAATTTGGCGAGATACCCAAAGAGCCCCATGTTATTTACAAGGTCCCATAGCAATTGATCTAATTCACATGTTTACATGCAATAAACATTAATCCTGCACTATTTTTCAAGCAGGATAGTAATTTTGACATAATTAACATTATACACACATTTTAAATACCAACATCGTAACAATATTCTTGAAAAGTATTCTTCCATAGTATTTTCAGGAACAATGTGCATTTAATAAATATGAGCCAGAAATGTACTAATAATTTCAGATATTTCAATCTTTTCCTCTTCCAGCTTTTTGTTTAAAGGAAATAGGACCTGAATTGTTTTCTCTTTATGGACCAGAACAACTATCAGATGCTTAGGAAATTCATTGTTGTTATTTTTATTAAAGCAAAGAATACAAGAGCAAAAATGAAATTCATATACTTTATCAGTAAATCATTTAATAAATTTCAGGATAAGGTTGTATTAAAGTGGTATCTTCAATTCCAAATTGCATTAAAACATATTTTTTTTTGGAGTCCAATTTAATACCTCAATATCTGAATACCATATATACTCAAATCTAAGCCCCCCCCCAATATTAAAGCTATTGAAAATCCAGTTGTGGCTTAGAATTGAATTTAAAAAATGTGTTGGATGGGGGCAATTACAGGTTCTAAACTATTTTACACTAGTTTTCATTTTCTACAAAGACTTGTTGAGAATTTGGGGTAGGACTTAGATTTGAGTACATATGAGCAGTAATAAAATATTCACTTAATGCTCTACTCCAGATTTGTCATTTTTTTTTTTTAATTTTAGAGATGGAAAGTTAATTTTTTTGTACATTTCGTTTTTTAGATACTTTTATGTTAATACTTTTCAAAATCTGATAAGTGGATTTGGTTCAAGGACATTATTTAGAAATGTGAATAATATATGAGGCATATCTGAATATAAATACAAGTCTTCAACTGTAAAGATATTTAGTTGATTTTAATGAATAAAATAATAACTGTCCATATAACATTTAACTTGAAAGGGCAAGAAGATTTTTTTTCATGTGAGACAGTAGATATATTACAATAAAGAAACAATTTTATGAATAAATAGAAAAATAAAATAATTACTGATATAAACTAATTTTATGTTCTATTTAAAGTTCAGAATATAATGTGGATTAAATTAATAATATATTTTCATTCTATAGTCATAAAATTTCCTGCCAATTTATGCTTTCAATGACTTAATTAAAATAAAGTCTTCAAAACCAATAATTACTATGTTTAAGAACCTGAGAAAAATAGTAACCGAAGTGCATGTACTTTAAACTTTTACATATTATCCAAAGATTTTTTTAAATTTTGCGATAGTATAATTTACATAATATTTACAATAATTGTTATTGTTACAATTGATGCTTCCAAAACCAGACCTTACGCTTGATTACAGGAGATTTTACAACTACTCCTGTACTAGCTATGCATTTACTTTGTGACCTATAGCCAATGACTAACCTGATTTGGAGGAATGCAGCTATCCTTTATAATAGACTCCCAAATATTTCTTTTGGGTGTGAACACGACTTTAACAGATCGCATAATCTAAAGTCTCAAAAGGGTTTCCTTCAGTGCATCTGGGAAACTGCTCAATATAATGCTATTAATGACAAGAACTATGAGATATTATTTCACATAAATCCACTGGAGTTTATGGTTCTCAATGTCAGATTGGGTTTGACTTCGAAAGTGAGGGAAAATGATCTTTGCCCAACTGCTCTTCATGTCATAGCTTTTGGAAACCATTAATACCAGCTATCCCCCTGAGAGTGTGGCTTCATATCTACACAGATGGTTCCCTTTTGGATTTCACTCAGGGCGCTGGTGCTGGAGTTTTCTGTGATCTTTTTTCCTTTTACTTGCATGTTGAACTCTCATATGAGTTAGTATGATGGTGAAATCGAAGCTATTCATTTGGCCCTTTATCAGCTTTCTGCCTGTCTCTCCACTCCTGATAAGGCTGTAATTTTAGCGGATTCAAGTTCTGCTCTTCAGGCCTTGGAAAGTAACCAGACAAACAAGTTCCCAAGTCCAGAGTTGCAGGGAGCTGCTGAGTAGAATTCTGACAAAGGTTGTCTTCCAGTGGGTGCCTTCCAATTGTGGCCCTTGGGAAATGAAATGGCGGACCTTTTAGCAAAAAGAGGCACGAATATTCTTCAAAGATCTACTACAGACCCACCTCTTCATTCAACAAAACTCAGAATTGATAGGATGTATAAAAAATGCTTCCGAGATTATGCAAAAATAATCATGTAGGGTGCTATTAAAACCTAACTGTGTCTCGGACTCTCCTCATGCTGCTGCTGTGGCTGTTTAGATTGTTGACTGGACATGACTGCCTTTGAGCTCCATTTTAACCTGACTGACTCCCCTTTTTGAGTGCTTCCATACAAGTCATGGATGCTGCTCATCTTGATGTATGCTTTGCACTTAAGAGTTTGGACTGTATTGTAAAGAAATATATTGGAGAGCTCGTTACTTAATGACCTGATGGTCAATGGCCAGGCATTTGACAAATAAAATAATATTTACAATAACAACAAAAAACTATATTCAACAGGCAATAACAGATAACTACAACTACATAAAATAACAATATTACAACTATATAAAATAACAGATACTATAACTATAAAAAATAACATAAAAACTATAAAAAAAGTCAACTGAAAATAACAGATTTGCTTAGCTTTTAAATAATTTGGTCTCTTTTTTTTTTTTTTGTCATGTAGAGGAAACAATGCTTAGACAACAAAAATACATTTTTAATATACCCTACAAATTATTCATAACCAATTGGCAAATCTTATAGGCCTAATTAAAAAAGTCAGCTCACCTGAAGCCATGTGTCAGTCTTTGGATCATACATTTCAAGTCCTTCTAAGCCTTTTAGAATCATATCAAGCCATATGGTATATGTTATATTTAAAGCTTCATCACCTTCATAACCAAATATACTATAAAAAAATTCCTTTTTTATTACATAGAAACAGATAACATTACTGTGTATTTTAACTTTATAATAAATTTTATATTATTTTTAAAATTTATACTTCAAAGGTATAGAACTAAAATAATCTAAAATTTTCTAAAAACACAACTTATGTTTTTTTAAACAATATTATTTAATGCATATTTAGTTTATATTCCTAAAACAACACAAAATTCCAAATATATACAGTAAAATGTGTGATATTTGTATACAAAATTATATTTCATTCATTTAATATTTTTTATACCTTAAAACAGATGAGCAATCAGACAAATATAATGCTACACATTCTGCCCTGCATTCTTCATAAGAAGAGCCTAAAGAACCAAAAATTGAATCATATGTTTCTCCTTCTTCATACCAAGTGGATATCTAAGAAATGAAGATGTTGTTTATAAAGAAATAAATAGAGTGCAAAGTACACTATATGATCAAAAGTATCCAGACATTCCATGAAATAGGAGATTCTGTCAAGGACATCAAACTGATAGCTTACAGAAAAGTATTAAAAAAATTAGATGAGTCTGCAAAAATAATTTCACAGCTAGAAAAGTTCAGGAATATCTCACTTAGTACTGTTAATTAGTTGCTTCAATTAAGACACAAAATGAGTCTGCATTGAATGAAACATTATTTCAATAAGAAAATGAGCACAACTCACTCCTATCAAATTTTGCTATAACAAAAATATTTGTATATTTAACCAAATTAATGTAAAATAATAAAAGGGTAAAAAGAAAATATAAATGAACATTTTTATTGCTTAATTTTTACAAAATGAATATATATATATATATATATATATATATTTACCTACAAAAACCAACCAATTTTCTCTATCTTTTCTTTATATAGTAAGCAATAACATAGAACATTCTTTTCTAATTTTTGCCTTGATTCAAATCTCCTTTTTCCATTTAGATCATATTCTATAGCTAACTCACATGCTCTTCTAATGGTATTAAATAATTTTTCAAGATTATTCAATGTGAATATTTTTCTTCGAAAGCTTGTTATCCTTTTATGCTGATGA